>CM051379.1:1097084-1195084 GCA_028015245.1 Cardamine occulta
TTCTCAAAGAAAGTCTTGTTGGTTGTTTGGGAAGTTAGGATCAATCTGGAAATTTGTGGGTGTGTTGGCTGTAAGAAACACTGAAGCATGGATTCTTCAAAATCTGTTCCTATACCAGTTACTCTCAAAGGTGTGAACTACTTACTCTGGGCTAGAACCACCAAGACAAATCTGTGTGGTCGTGGTCTTTGGAATCACATTGAAACCCAGGGTATCACGGATGAAGATGGAAAAGATATCCGTGGAAATCAAAGTTTTGAAGATGGAAAATGGTTTCAAGAAGATCAGGGGGTTCTTGGACTACTTCAAAACTCACTTGAAGCCGCAATACTTGAAGCTTATTCTTATTGTGAGACGGCAAAGGAGCTATGGGACACACTAAAGAATGTCTATGGAAATGTGTCCAATCTTTCTCGAGTGTTTGAAGTCAAGAAAGCTATCAACAATCTCATCCAAGAAGATCTTGACTTCACAAAACACTTTGGAAAATTCAGATCACTATGGGCTGAACTCGAGATGCTAAGACCTTTCTCGGTGGATCCAAGTACTCTCAAGGAAAGGGGTGAACAAGATAGGGTCTTTGGTCTGCTTCTCACATTGAACCCGGCTTACAATGATCTCATCAAGCACATCCTTAGAGCTGAGAAGTTACCAAGCTTAGATGAGGTGTGCTCTCAAATCCAACGTGACCCAGCCTTAGAAAGTCTCTTCAATGGCAAAGGGGAAATGGTCATGGCACACAAAGTTACTTTCAAGTCTGAAGATAGGAAGATTCTTGTGTGTGATCACTGCAAGAAGAGAGGCCATATCAGGGACAAATGTTGGATACTATATCCACATCTTAAGCCAGAAAAGTTCAAGGTTCAAGCAAACTACTCTAAAGAAGCCTCAACTGAGCAAGCTCAGGCTGGACCATCTAGACAAGGAGATGAACTGGCTATGGTTGCCTACTCCAATGATGTTGTTAGGAAGTCGGATTTTGAAGCTCTTATCAAGTCCATTGCTGCCCTTACCAATAAAGAATCCGGTATCACTCACTTTGCTTCTTTACCTAAATCACAAAATAAAACATTGATTATTGATTCTGAGGCTTCTCATCATATGATTAGTAACCCTAACCTCATTAATAATGTTAAACCTATTAATGGAAATGTGATAATTGCAAATGGTGATAGGATCCCCATAAGAGGAGTAGGTGATTTAAAACTTTGTGATAAGAACTCTAAAGCGTTTTTTATGCCCGAGTTCACCTCTAATCTTGTCTTAGTAAAAAGAGCTACAAATGATCTTAATTGCTATGCTATATTTGGTCCTAATAGCTTTCATTTTCAGGATATTGAGAGTGGAAAAGTTTTGGGAGAAGGGAACACTAACGGTGACTTATATGTTTTTGAGGATTCTCCAACAACACAATCTACTTCTCTTTCTTGTCAATCTTGTTATGCTGTTAGCCCAAATAAACTGTGGCATGATAGACTTGGTCACCCTCACGCTAGGGCTTTAGAGATTATGTTACCCCATGTTGTCTTTAATCATCTGAACTGTGAAGCATGTATTCTAGGAAAGCATTGTAAAACTGTTTTTCCTAAGTCTTCAACTATCTATGAAAAATGTTTTGATCTTGTGCATTCAGATGTGTGGACTGCCCCATGTTTATCTAGAGACAATAATAAATACTATGTTACATTTATTGATGAGAAATCAAAATATACATGGGTCACACTGCTTGCATCTAAGGATAGAGTATATGATGCATTTGTTAATTTTCAATCATATGTTACTAACCAGTTTAATGCCAAGATCAAGGTATTCAGGTCTGATAATGGTGGGGAATACACTAGTCACAAGTTCAAAGATCACTTAGCAAGACATGGGATCATACACCAAACTAGCTGCCCATATACACCTCAACAAAATGGTGTAGCTGAGAGGAAAAATAGACATCTTATGGAAGTTGCAAGATCCATGATGTTTAACACCAATGTCCCAAGGAGATTCTGGAGTGATGCTGGCATGGCGGCTTGTTACTTGATAAATAGGATACCAACAAGGATCCTAACTGATTTAGCGCCATTTGAGGTATTGAACCGAACCAAACCTTCTATTGATCACTTACGAGTGTTTGGTTGCATTTGTTTTGTACTGAGACCAGGTGAACTGAGGGACAAGCTTGAAGCTAAGAGCACAAAATGCATGTTCCTAGGCTACTCTACTACTCAAAAGGGCTACAAGTGCTATGACTTCTCAAAGAACAGAACAATTGTGTCAAGAGATGTCAAGTTCATTGAGCACCAAGGGTATTACGATAAGAAGGATTGGGGGAGTTTGAAAGATTTGGCAAGATCACCATCAGATAGAGCCGCTAGTCTCCAACATCTCCTTAGTCATCTTGGGAATCCTCCTCCTCGGAGAGAAGAACAATCTGATAATGTTGAAACCAACCAACAAGGAGTGGAGACTACAGAAGATCAACCCAATACTGACCTTGGGAATAAACATACTGCTCCAAACCCCATGGAAGAAACTGATACCACTGAACACACTCAGCCGGAACCAAACCCACTTGACATGGAACAAGACCAAGATCAAGATGAGGATGGTATGACTGAAGATGTAGTTCAAGAGGATCACCATGATGAGGTTAGACATGAAGCAGAAACTCCTCCTCCACCACCACCTCCTCTTGGAGAAGACTTAGACAGAGGTTTGGACCCGCACATTGGAAGGTCACTAGAGTCTATTTCAACAACCAAGCTGTAGCGCATCCTAAACAAGCTGTGTGTTCGCTTGACCTGTTACCAACTGCTCATCAAGCCTTCCTTGGAAAAATTGATGCTCAATGGATTCCACAAAGTTATGAAGAAGCCAAAGGGAGTAACGAATGGCTCGGAGCTGTGGATGATGAGGTTGGGGCTATGAAAAGGAATCATACATGGGATGAAGTAGACCTACCTTTGGGAAAAAAGGCTGTTAGTTCAAGGTGGCTTTTCACTATCAAGTATCTGAGCAATGGAGATGTTGAGAGGTACAAAGCCAGACTTGTTGCAAGAGGATTCACACAGACTTATGGGAATGACTACACAGAAACGTTTGCTCAATACAAGGCATAGAGTTAGAGTTGTTCTCTCATTGGCTACAAATCTGGATTGGGAGTTATGGCAAATGGATGTGAAGAATGCATTCTTGCAAGGAGAACTTGAAGAAGAAGTATACATGACTCCACCACCAGGCCTTGAAGACTCCATTGCTCGGGAAAAGTTCTGCGGCTTAGAAAAGCCATCTATGGACTAAAGCAATCTCCAAGAGCTTGGTACCACAAACTGAGCTGTACTCAAGAGAAAGGGTTCAAGAGATCTGAAGCTGATCACACATTGTTCAAGATCCAAAGTCCACGAGGAATCGTTGTAGTATTGGTCTACGTGGATGACCTTATCATTTCCGGCAATGATAAGGAAGGTATTCTCAAAACTAAAACCTATCTTAAAACTGTATTTGATATCAAAGATCTTGGAGAACTAAAATATTTCCTAGGGATTGAAGTATGTCGCTTTCTGGAGGGCTTATTTTTATCACAAAGGAAATATACTCTTGACTTGTCTGAATGAGACAGGTAAAATAGGAGCAAAGCCAGCCAAAACTCCTCTTGCAGATGGCTACAAGGTAAAGGGGGAGAAAAGGGAAAGGAGTTTCAAGAAGAAGATCCATTAGACAAACCATATGCTGATCCTCTCCAATACCAAGACTAGTGGGTAAGCTTATCTATCTAACTTTAACAAGACCTGACTTATGTTTTGCTGTGAATCAGGGTGAGTCAATACATGCAAAACCCACAGTCCACCATTGGAACATGGTGGAGAGGATACTCAGATATCTAAAAGGGAGTCCGGGACAAGGCATATGGATGGGAAAGAATGAGAATGCCGAGATTGTTGGTTATTGTGATGCGACTACGCTGGTGACACGAATGATAGGAAGTCAACCACTGGATATTGCACATTCATTGGAGGGAATTTGGTGACATGGAAGTCTAAGAAGCGAAGGTAGTGTCATGTTCAAGTGCTTTGAATCCGAGTATAGAGCAAAGAGCAAGCTCACGCAAGAACTCATTTGGCTTCAGGCACTACTCAGAGATCTAGGCATTGAAACCACAAGACCCATCACCATGCATTGTGACAATCAAGCTGTATACACATTGGCACAGCAACTCTGTGTTTCACGAGAGGACCAAACACATAGAAGTTGACTGCCACAAAGTTCGAGAGAAGATCAAAGAAGGAGTCACACTACCATGCTTTACAAGAAGTGAAGATCAACTAGCAGACATCTTCACCAAAGCTGCGAGTCTTAAGGTTTGCAAACACATCTACAGCAAACTAGGGCTTGTGGATCCAACTCACCCTTGATCATATCCCCTACTCATAGACGTTATGCTCTTTTCCTCATCATAGATTTTTTTCCCAAGTGGTTTTTTCTATGATGAGGTTTTTACCGAGGTAACGCCTATGTAGGTCCAAACTTAGTCTTTGTTCACCGACGGCTAAGCTTGAGGGGGAGTATTGAGAAAAGGCATTCCGTGAAGATCGTCGGGTACTATTCATCCCGGGTACTATTCATCCCGAGACCCAAGATTACTATTCATCCCCAGAGTATTGAAAAAGATATTCCGTACAGAATTTCGGATACTATTCATCTCGGGTACTATTCATCCCGATACCCGTGATTACTATTCATCCCGTGGGTCTTTTTCATTTAGGGCTTCCTCCTTCTACTATAAAAGGAGGAAACCCCCTTTTCATGTAATTTAACCTAATTTTTGTGCCTCTTATGGCTGAGGGAGAGCTGCCTCTTATTTTCTTGTTTTCTCATTGAATCTCTTCTCTAATTCTCTATTTAATCCGCATAAATCTCTTATAATCTATAAGATCGAGTATTTGGACTTCTCCAATCTCTGCATCCGAAATTTAATGACCTTATAAAGTACATTTTAAGGGAGGAGAAGCTACCAAGCCTTGAGAATGTCTGCTCTCAAATCCAAAAGGAGCAAGGCTCCTTAGATCTCTTCAGCAAAGGAGAGTTGCCAATGGCAAACAAAGGTTTTTACAAACCTCCATTCAGTTCCAACAAGAAAGGAACAACAAAGCAATGTGAACATTGCAAGAACATTGGAAAATTAAACCAAGGGAGAGGACACACCAAGGAGGAGTGCTTTATCCTTCATCCTCATCTCAGAGCTAACTTCAGAGCAAGGCAACAAGCAAATGAAGCAAACGCTTCAAATTATGCTCCAGCCACTCAACCAACTACAGCACTCGGTATGAACCCAAGTGCTCCAAACGGCCATTCTAATCAAGCCTCTACTTCAGAGAACAACGGCATGATCACCATGAGCAGAGCAGACTTAGAGGCAATGATCAAGACCATGCAAATTTGCAAGGAGTCTGGTATCACCTTTCTAGCCTCTAACTATTCAAAAACACTTTTAGTAGATTCAGGAGCTTCTCACCATATGATTAAAGATTCTGATCTACTAAATAATATTCAAAACACCTCTGGTCATGTTGAAGTTGCTAATGGAGTTAGAGTGCCAATTAAAGGCGTAGGAAATTTGAACCTCTTTGGAAATGAATCTAGTGCTTTTTATGTGCCTACATTTAGCAATAATTTGGTCTCGAAAAAGAGCTACCACCGATCTCAATGCTTATGCTATATTTGGACCTAACAGCTTTCATTTTCGGGGATATTAAAACTGGTGAAGTTTTAGGCAAGGGAACACTAAGGGAGAGTTGTATACTCTAGAAGATCTCAAGAACCATTCTAGATGCTCCAACTCTGCTAGTTTGCCGTTTATTAATTCCTGTCATGTAGCTAGTAGTTCAAATGATTTATGGCATGCTAGATTAGGCCATCCTCATTCTAGAGCTTTAAAGTTAATTATGCCCAATGTAGTATTTGATAATTCTAAGTGTGAGTCTTGTATTATGGGAAAACATTGTAGAAGTGTTTTCCAAAACTCCTTATCAATATATGAGAATTGTTTTGATTTAGTTCACTCTGATGTTTGGACCTCACCTTGCCTATCTAGAGATAACCTAAAATACTTTGTGACATTCATAGATGAAAAATCAAAATATACATGGGTCACATTGTTACCTTCTAAAGATAGAGTATTTGAGGCATTTGTCAACTTTCAAACATATGTGACTAATCATTTCAATGCTAAAATTAAGGTGCTAAGATCGGATAATGGAGGGGAATACACAAGCCACAATTTCAAGGCTCATTTGGCAAATCATGGCATCCTTCACCAAACGAGCTGTCCTTATACTCCACAACAAAATGGAGTGGCCGAAAGGAAGAATAGGCATCTGATGGAAGTAGCAAGATCAATGATGTTCCACAAAAACATGCCAAGGAGATTTTGGGGAGATGCTGTCATGACCGCATGCTACCTCATAAATAAATCCAACAAAAGTCTTAGATGACTTATCACCATTTGAGGTATTAAACAAAACCAAACCAAATATTAATCACTTACGTGTGTTTGGTAGTGTTTGTTTTGTCTTAGTGCCAATGGATTAAAGGAATAAGTTAGATGCTAAAAGCACTAGATGCGTGTTCATTGGATACTCCACTACTCAAAAAGGGTACAGATGCTATGATCCAAGCACCAAACGCATCATGACGTCTAGAGATGTAAAATTCCTAGAAGATCAAAGTTATTTTGAGAAGTCGGGCTGGGAAAGTGTGAAAGACTTGGCTGACTCTACAACAGATCGAGCAGCCTCTCTTCAACATATTTTAAGTCACATGGGTCTTCCTCAAATGAATGAAGATCAAACAGCCCCTGCAAACAATCAAGAAGAGCAGATTCAAGAAGAAGGGCAAATGTTCACAATAAGCAAGAGAATGACGAAGCAGTAAATGACCAAGAGGGAAATAATCCCGAAACTCCACCAGAAGCTGATATTCAGGAAAATGATTATCTTGAGGAAGAAGGGGCACCAGCACCAACCTTGCGAAGAAGCCCTCGCCAAAGAGTTGGGCCCGACCATTGGACTCGAACGGGGGGCTAATATAACCATCAAGCTGTGGCTCACCCTATCCAAGCTCAGTGTTCTCTTGCCCTCTTGCCATCAGATCATCAAGTATTCCTTGGAAAGATAGAGCAGCATTACATTCCAAAGACCTATGAAGAAGCAAAAGAAATCAAGGTCTGGATGGATGCTATAGATGCTGAGATAGAAGCAATGGTTAGAAATCACACTTGGGATGTAAGTGATCTACCTTCGGGAAAAAGAGCTGTGACATCCAAATGGGTATTCACCATCAAGTATCACAGCAATGGAGAAATCGAAAGGTATAAAGCTCGAATGGTTGCAAGGGGATTTACTCAAACTTATGGAGAAGACTATACGGACACCTTTGCACCAGTGGCTAAGCTCCATACAGTTCGAGTGATTTTATCATTGGCAACCAACCTATCTTGGGAATTATGGCAAATGGATGTCAAAAATGCATTCCTCCAAGGAGAGCTTGAAGAAGAAGTGTACATGAAGCCTCCACCAGGTCTTGAAAGTTCAATTCCTCATGGCAAAGTTTTCAAACTTAGAAAAGCCATTTACGGCTTGAAGCAATCTCCAAGAGCCTGGTACCACAAGCTAAGCTTTACACTAACAGCCAAAGGATTTAAAAGATCAGAGGCTGATCACACCTTGTTTACTTCTCAAAGTGCTCAAGGAATCATGGTAGTCTTGGTATATGTAGATGACTTGATCATTTCCGGCAATGATCAAGGTGTATTAAAGAAACCTAACTTTTCCTTACATCTATATTGGATATAAAAGATCTAGGTGAACTTAAATATTTTCTAGGTATAGAGATATCGCTTCTCCGGAAGGCTTGTTTCTATCCCAAAGAAAATATTCACTCGATTTGCTTACAGAGACAGGAAAATTAGGTTCTAAACCGGCCGAGACCCCTCCGGAAGATGGCTAAAACAAGGAGAAAGGGGAGAAAGGACAAGATCCACTTGACAAACCATTTGAAGATCCAGCTCAATACCGGCTTGTAGGTAAGTTAATTTACTTAACCATAACAAGGCCTGACCTATGCTTTGTCAGGAATCAGGTGAGCCAACACATGAAAGAGCCCTTGGTGCATCACTGGAATATGGTGGAAAGAATTCTGAGATACATCAAAGGATCACCAGGAAGGTGTTTGGATGGGAAAGAATAATAGTACTTGAAGTTGTGGGCTATTGTGATGCGGATTATGCTGGAGATACGATGGATAGAAAATCCACAACTGGCTATTGCACATTTATTGGAGGGAACTTAGTAACCTGGAAATCCAAGAAGCAAAAGGTCGTCTCATGCCGCTGAAAGTGAGTATAGAGCAATGAAGAAGCTCACAAATGAGCTAGTATGGCTAAAGGCGCTTCTAAAGGATCTGGGAATTGAGAGCACAAGTCCCATTACCATGCATTGTGACAATCAAGCAGCAATTCACATTGCTACAAACTCAGTCTTCCATGAACGAACCAAGCACATAGAAGTGGATTGTCACAAAGTTAGAGAGAAGATAATTGAAGGAGTAATCCTCCCATGCTACACAAGAAGCGAAGATCACCCGACATATTCACCAAATCTACAAGTCTCAAGATTTGCAACCACATTCACAGCAAGCTTGGACTAATAGATCTCACTCATCCTTGATCATGCCTCTCTATTTCCAGAGACACTACACTCTTTTCCTCACAAGGAGTTTTTCCCACTGGGTTTGTACTTGTGAGGTTTTTAATGAGGTAGTTGTGAGGATTTGTTTCTGGAAAATCAAACTTAGTCTCCACACTCAGTCCGGCTAAGTTTGAGGGGGAGTATTAATCAAGCAACAAATACCCAACAAGGAATAAAAGAAGAGAGGCCCAAGAAGAGAAGCCCAGAACTGACGCCCAAATTGTTTTCGTCTCCAACAACTCTATTTTGAACTCCAACGGCTCTATTACTATTCCCAACGGATAGATTAGACTCTGAACTACAAGATACACCTAGTTATTTTTGCGTTTAAGAGTTCTATAAATATGTAATCCATTGTAACACTTTACTACTACTGAGATAATAAAATCTCATAAGAGATAATAAAATCTCTCTATTCTCAATCTTATTATTATTCATTCAGCTAGTCTCATTCTTGTTTCTAGCAAACTTAAACTCTGAATTCTAACAATCTCTTCTGCGATTCAAAGAACTAACAGAACTATGGTATATCTATAATGCTAGTTTCTTACTTTGAACTGCATCTACACCTTGGTAGCATGCTTAATCACGTCATCAAGAGTTCTAAAAGGTTGAATCTAAGCTTTTCATGATGTTTCATCATTGAAACCCAGTACAGAGCATACAATTCCTCTTTGTATTGGCTCTTGAACATCCCAAAGTTGTTTTGAGAGATTAAACTTCTATGACTACACTTCAACACTTCTATTGACTCTCATTTGTATCTTGAAGAGTCATAACTTTGTTTTTAGGTCTATCAGCTTGAAATGGCCGAATCCTTGTCAATAAAACCATATATTTTTCATATTCACATCAATAGGTGTTGTTTCACCCTCCATATGTGTCTTCTTGCTACAACACCCCAAATTCACCATTAGAAACTCCTATGAGATTAAAAGAACTAACAGAACTATGGTATAAGCTATAATGCTAGTTTCTTACTTTGACTTGCATATACACCTTGGTAGCATGCTTAATCACATCATCAAGAGTTCTAAAAGGCTTAATCTAAGCTTTTCATGAAGTTTTATCACTCAAACCCAAGTAGAGCATACAATTCCTGTAGTGGCTACTGAACATCTTAAAGCTGTTTTGAGAGATTAAACTCCTATTGACTCTCATTTGTATCTTGAAGAGTCATAACTTTGGTTTTAGGTCTAAGAGCTTGTAATGGCCAAATCCTTGTCAATGAAACAAGTGATTCTTAATATTCACATGAATAGGTGTTGCTTAAGCATCCAGATGTGTCTTCTTGCTACAACTCCCCGTATTCACCATTAGAGACTCCTATGAGATTTTAAGAACTAACAAAACTATGGTATAAGCTATAATGCTTATTTCTTACTTTGACTTGTATCTACACTTTGGTAGCATGCTTAATCACGTCATCAAGAGTTCGAAAAGGCTGAGTCTCAGCTTTTCATGAAGTTTCGTCACTGAAACCCTGTACTCAGCATAAAAAGGCTCTCTGTAGTGGCTATTGAACATTTCAAAGCTGTTGTGACAGATTAAACTCCTATGACTACACTTCAACACTTTTATTCACTCTTTTTGTATCATGAAGAGTCATCACTCTGTTTTAGGTCTCTCAGCTTGAAATGGCCAAATTCTTGTCAATGAAACCATTGATTCTTCATATTCACATCAATCGATGTTGTTTAAACCTCCATAAGTGTCTTCTTGCTACACCTCCCCATATTCACCATTAGAATCTCCTATGAGATTTAAAGAACTAACAGAACTATGGTATAAGCTATAATGCTAGTTTCTTACTTTGACTTGCATCTACACCTTGGTAGCATGCTTAATCACGTCATCAAGAGTTCTAAAAGGCTGAATCTAAGCTTTTCATGATGTTTCATCATTCAAACCCAGTACAGAGCATACAATTCCTCTTTGTATTGGCTCTTGAACATCTCAAAGTTGTTTTGAGAGATTAAACTTCTATGACTACACTTCAACACTTCTATTGACTCTCATTTGTATCTTGAAGAGTCATAACTTTGTTTTTAGGTCTATCAGCTTAAAATGGCCAAATCCTTGTCAATAAAACCATATATTCTTCATATTCACATCAATAGGTATTGTTTCAACCTCCATATGTGTCTTCTTGCTACAACAGCCCATATTCACCATTAGAAACTCCTATGAGATTCAAAGAACTAACAAAACTATGGTATAAGCCATAATGCTAGTTTCTTACTTTGACTTGCATCTACACCTTGGTAGCATGCTTAATCGCATCATCAAGAGTTCTAAAAGCGTGAATCTATGCTTTTCATGAAGTTTTATCACTCAAACCCAGTACAGAGCATACAATTTCTCTGTGTAGTGGCTACTGATTATCTTAAAGTTGTTTTGAGAGATTAAACTCCTATTGACTCTCATTTGTATCTTGAAGAGTCATAACTTTGGTTTAAGGTCTAAGAGCTTGAAATGGCCAAATCCTTGTCAATGAAACCAGTGATTCTTCATATTCACATCAATAGGTGTTGCTTAAGCATCCAAATGTGTCTTCTTGCTACAACTCCCCGTATTCACCATTAGAGACTCCTATGAGATTTTAAGAACTAACAAAACTATAGTATAAGCTATAATGCTTATTTCTTACTTTCACTTGCATCTACACCTTGGTAGCATGCTTAATCACGTCATCAAGAGTTCTACAAGGCTCAGTCTCAGCTTTTCATGAAGTTTCGTCACTGAAACCCAGTACTGAGCATAAAAAGGCTCTCTGTAGTGGCTATTGAACATCTCATAGCTGTTGTAACAGATTAAACTCCTATGACTACACTTCAACACTTTTATTCACTCTTTTTTGTATCATGAAAAGTCATCACTCTGATTTAGGTCTCTCAGCTTGAAATGGCCAAATCCTTGTCAATGAAACCATTGATTCTTCATATTCACATCAATAGATGTTGTTTAAACCTCCATAAGTGTCTTCTTGCTACACCTCCCCATATTCACCATTAGAATCTCTTATGAGATTCAAAGAACTAACAGAACTATGTTATATCTATAATGCTAGTTTCTTACTTTGACTTGCATCTACACCTTGGTAGCATGCTTAATCACGTCATCAAGAGTTCTAAAAGGCTGAATCTAAGCTTTTCATGATGTTTCATCACTCAAACCCAGTACAGAGCATACAATTCCTCTGTGTATTGGCACTTGAACATCTCAAAGTTGTTTTGAGAGATTAAACTTCTATGACTACACTTCAACAGTTCTATTGACGCTCATTTGTATCTTGAAGACTCATAACTTTGTTTTTAGGTCTATCAGCTTGAAATGGCCAAATCCTTGTCAATAAAACCATATATTCTTCATATTCACATCAATAGGTGTTGTTTCAACCTCCATATGTGTCTTCTTGCTACAACACCCCATATTCACTATTAGAAACTCCTTTGAAATTTAAAGAACGAACAGAACTATGGTATAAGCTATAATGCTAGTTTCTTACTTTGACTTGCATTTACACCTTGGTAGCATGCTTAATCACGTCATCAAGAGTTCTAAAAGGCTGAATCTAAGCTTTTCATGACGTTTCATCACTCAAACCCAGTACAGAGCATACAATTCCTCTTTGTATTGGCTCTTGAATATCTCAAAGTTGTTTTGAGAGATTAAACTTCTATGACTACACTTCAACACTTCTATTGACTCTCATTTGTATCTTGAAGGTTCATAACTTTTTTTTTAGGTCTATCAGCTTGAAATGGTCAAATTCTTGTCAATAAAACCATATATTCTTCATATTCACATCAATAGGTGTTGTTTCAACCCTCCATATGTGTTTTCTTGCTACAACACCCCATATTCACCATGAGAAACTCTTATGAGATTCAAAGAACTAACAGAACTATGGTATAAGCTATAATGCTAGTTTCTTACTTTGACTTGCATCTACACGTTGGTAGCATGCTTAATCACATCATCAAGAGTTCTAAAAGCCTGAATTTAAGCTTTTCATAAAGTTTTATCTCTCAAACCCAATACAGAGCATACGATTCCTCTGTGTAGTGGCTACTGAACATCTTAAAGCTGTTTTGAGAGATTAAACTCCTATTAACTCTCATTTGTATCTTGAAGAGTCATAACTTTGGTTTTAGGTCTAACAGCTTCTAATGGCCAAATCCTTGTCAATGAAACCAGTGATTCTTCATATTCACATCAATAGGTGTTGCTTAAGCATCCAAATGTGTCTTCTTACTACAACTCCCCGTATTCACCATTAGAGACTCCTATGAGATTTTAAGAACTAACAAAACTATAGTATAAGCTATAATGCTATTTTCTTACTTTGACTTGCATCTACACCTTGGTAGGATGCTTAATCACGTCATCAAGAGTTCTACAAGGCTGAGTCTCAGCTTTTCATGAAGTTTCATCACTGAAACCCAGTACTGAGCATAAAAAGGCTCTCTGTAGTGGCTATTGAACATCTCATAGCTGATGTGACAGATTAAACTCCTATGACTACACTTCAACACTTTTACTCACTCTTTTTTATATCATGAAGAGTCATCACTCTGTTTTAGGTCTCTCAGCTTGAAATGGCCAAATCCTTGTCAATGAAACCAGTGATTCTTCATATTCACATCAATAGGTGTTGCTTAAGCATCCAAATGTGTCTTCTTGCTACAACTCCCCATATTCACCATTAGAGACTCCTATGAAATTTTAAGAACTAACAAAACTATGGTATAAGCTATAATGCTTATTTCTTACTTTGACTTGCATCTACACCTTGGTAGCATGCTTAATCACGTCGTCAAGAGTTCTAAAAGGCTGAATCTCAGCTTTTCATGAAGTTTCATCACTGAAATCCAGTACTGAGCATAAAAAGGCTCTCTGTAGGGGGTATTGAACATCTCAAAGCTGTTGAAACTCCTATGACTACACTTCAACACTTTGATTCACTCTTTTTTGTATCATGAAGAGTCATCACTTGAACATCTCAAACCATTGAATCTTCATATTCACATCAATAGAGGTTGTTTAAACCTCCATAAGTGTCTTCTTGCTACACCTCCCTATATTCACCATTAGAATCTCCTATGAGATTCAAAGAACTAACAGAACTATGGTATAAGCTATAATGCTAGTTTCTTACTTTGACTTGCATCTACACCTTGGTAGCATGCTTAATCACGTCATCAAGTGTTCTAAAACCCTGAATCTAAGCTTTTCATGATGTTTTATCACTCAAACCCAGTACAGAGCATAAAATTCCTCTATGTAGTGGCTCTTGAACATCTACAAGCTGTTTTGAGAGATTAAACTCCTATTGACTCTCATTTGTATCTTGAAGAGTCATAACTTTGGTTTTAGGTCTATCAGTTTATAATGGCCAAATCCTTGTCCATGAAACCAGTAATTTTTCATATTCACATTAATAGGTGTTGTTTAAGCATCCAGATGCGTCTTCTTGCTACAACTCCCTATATTCACCATTAGATACTCCTATGAGATTCTAAGAACTAACAGAACTATGGTATAAGCTATTATGCTAGTTTCTTACTTTGACTTGCATCTACACCTTGGTAGCATGCTTAATCACGTCATCAAGAGTTCTAAAAGGCTTAATCTAAGCCTTTAATGAACTTTCATCACAAAAACGCAGTACAGAGTATTGAGAAAAGGCATTCCGTGAAGATCATCGGGTACTATTCATCCCGGGTACTATTCATCCCGAGATCCGAGATTACTATTCATCCCCAGAGTACAGAATTTCGGATACTATTCATCTCGGGTACTATTCATCCCGAGACCCGTGATTACTATTCATCCTGTGGGTCTTTTTCATTTAGGGCTTCCTCCTTCTACTATAAAAGGAGGAAACCCCCTTTTTATTGAGAAAAGGCATTCCGTGAAGATGGCCGGGTACTATTCATCTCGGGTACTATTCATCCCGAGACCCGAGATTACTATTCATCCCGTGAATCAATTAAGAAAAGGCATTCCGTGTAGAAGATCGGGTACTATTCATCTCGGTACTATTCATCCCGAGACCCGAGATTACTATTCATCCGTGCTGTAAGCTGCGGTTTCACTTTTGCTGCAGTTTTTTTTTATCTAGGGCATCCTCCTTCTTCTATAAAAGGAGGAAACCCTTTTTCTCTTGTTATTTAACACAAAATGGACGCCTCCTTAGGCTTATAAGTAGAAAATGGCTGTGGCTTTCATTCTCTCTAATTCATCTAATCTCTGTCCTAATTTCTCCATCTAATCTCTTTAAAATCTCATGGTATCAGAGCAGGTTACTGATTCTCTGTTTGTTTTCAATCAGTTCTAGCTATTCTCTTGATTTCTCCTCAGTTACTATTCTGTTCTTGCTCAGCCATTTTTGTTCTCAATTTCTGAAACCCTAAAATTGTTTGTTCTCCTTGTTAACACTTGTTGATCTTAGCAGATCTTTGTTCCATCTCTGTTCTTTTAATCTCCATTGCTGCCCTCTACAGATCTGCAGATCTCTTCTGGTTTTTACAGATTTCGGAGGTACTGTAGCAACAGTGACACCAACAGAATTTTTGATTTATTAGCAAAGTTAGGATCAATCTGGAAATTTGTGGGTGCATTGGCTGTAAGAAACTCTGAAGCATGGATTCTTCAAAATCTGTTCCTATACCAGTTACTCTCAAAGGTGTGAACTACTTGCTCTGGGCTAGAACCACCAAGACAAATCTGTGTGGTCGTGGTCTTTGGAATCACATTGAAACCCAAGATAAGAAAGTAATCACAAATGAAGATGGAAAAGAGATCAGTGGAGATCCAAGTTCTGAAGATGGCAAATGGTTTCAAGAAGATCAGGGGGTTCTTGGACTACTTCAAAACTCACTTGAAGCTGCAATACTTGAAGCTTATTCTTATTGTGAGACGGCAAAGGAGCTGTGGGACACACTAAAGAATGTCTATGGAAATGTCTCCAATCTTTCTCGAGTGTTTGAAGTTAAAAAAGCTATCAACAATCTTAGCTAAGAAGATCTTGACTTCACAAAACACTTTGGAAAATTCAGATCACTATGGGCTGAACTCGAGATGCTAAGACCTTTCTCGGTAGATCCAAGTACTCTCAAGGAAAGGGGTGAACAAGATAGGGTCTTTGGTCTGCTTCTCACATTGAACCCGGCTTACAATGATCTCATCAAGCACATCCTTAGAGCTGAGAAGTTACCAAGCTTAGATGAGGTGTGCTCTCAAATCCAACGTGAACAAGGCTCAGAGGGTCTCTTCAAGGGCAAAGGGAAATGGTCATGGCACATAAAGTTACTTTCAAGTCTGAAGATAGGAAGATTCTTGTGTGTGATCACTGCAAGAAGAGAGGCCATATCAAGGACAAATGTTGGATACTACATCCACATCTTAAGCCAGCAAAGTTCAAGGTTCAAGCTTAACTACTCTCAAGACGCCTCAACGGAGCAAGCTCAGGCTGGACCATCTAGACAAGGAGATGAACTGGCTATGGTTGCCTACTCCAATGACGTTGTTAGGAAGTCGGACCTTGAAGCTCTTATCAAGTCCATTGCTGCCCTTACCAATAAAGAATCCGTATCACTCACTTTGCTTCTTTACCTAAATCACAAAATAAAACATTGATTATTGATTCTGGGGGCTTCTCATCATATGATTAGTAACCCTAACCTCATTAATAATGTTAAACCTATTAATGGAAATGTGATAATTGCAAATGGTGATAGGATCCCCATAAGAGGAGTAGGTGATTTAAAACTTTGTGATAAGAACTCTAAAGCGTTCTTTATGCCCGAGTTCACCTCTAATCTTGTCTCAGTAAAAAGAGCTACAAATGATCTTAACTGCTATGCTATATTTGGTCCTAATAGCTTTCATTTTCAGGATATTGAGAGTGGGAAAGTTCAGGGAGAAGGGAACACTAACGGTGACTTATATGTTTTTGAGGATTCTCCAGCAACAAAATCTACTTCTTTCTTTGTCAATCGTGTTATGCTGTTAGCCCAAATAAACTGTGGCATGATAGACTTGGTCACCCTCATGCTAGGGCTTTAGAAATTATATTACCCCATGTTGTCTTTAATCATATGAACTGTGAAGCATGTATTCTAGGAAAGCATTGTAAAACTGTTTTTCCTAAGTCTTCAACTATCTATGAAAAATGTTTTGATCTTGTGCATTCAGATGTTTGGACTGCCCCATGTTTATCTAGAGACAATAATAAATACTATGTTACATTTATTGATGAGAAATCGAAATATACATGGGTCACATTGCTTGCATCTAAGGATAGAGTATATGATGCATTTGTTAATTTTCAATCATATGTTACTAACCAGTTTAATGCCAAGATCAAGGTATTCA
Organism: Cardamine occulta; assembly: GCA_028015245.1. Taxonomy (NCBI): domain Eukaryota; kingdom Viridiplantae; phylum Streptophyta; class Magnoliopsida; order Brassicales; family Brassicaceae; genus Cardamine; species Cardamine occulta. Next base: position 1,114,202 of record CM051379.1, read on the forward strand.
GGTCTGATAATGGTGGGGAATACACTAGTCACAAGTTCAAAGATCACTTAGCAAAACATGGGATCATACACCAAACTAGCTGCCCATATACACCTCAACAAAATGGTGTAGCTGAGAGGAAGAATAGACATCTTATGGAAGTTGCAAGATCCATGATGTTTAACACCAATGTCCCAAGGAGATTCTGGAGTGATGCTGTCATGGCGGTTTGTTACCTAATAAATAGGATACCAACAAGGATCCTAACTGATTTAGCGCCATTTGAGGTATTGAACCGAACCAAACCTTCTATTGATCACTTACGAGTGTTTGGTTGCATTTGTTTTGTACTGAGACCAGGTGAACTTAGGGACAAGCTTGAAGCTAAGAGCACAAAATGCATGTTCCTAGGCTACTCTACTACTCAAAAGGGCTACAAGTGCTATGATTTCTCAAAGAACAGAACAATTGTATCAAGAGATGTCAAATTCATTGAGCACCAAGGGTATTACGATAAGAAGGATTGGGGGAGTTTGAAAGATTTGGCAAGATCACCATCAGATAGAGCCGCTAGTCTCCAACATCTCCTTAGTCATCTTGGGAATCCTCCTCCTCAGAGAGAAGAACACTCTGATAATGTCGAAACTAACCAACAAGGAGTGGAGACTACAGAAGATCAACCCAATTCTGAGCTTGGGAATACACATGCTGCTCCAAACCCCATGGAAGAAACTGATACCACTGAGCACACTCAGCCGGAACCAAACCCACTTGACATGGAACAAGACCAAGATCAAGATGAGGATGGTATGACTGAAGATGTGGTTCAAGAGGATCACCATGATGAGGTTAGACATGAAGTAGAAACTCCTCCTCCTCCACCACCACCTCCTCTTCGGAGAAGCGCTAGACAGAGGTTTGGACCCGAACATTGGAAGGTCACTAGAGTCTATTTCAATAACCAAGCTGTGGCGCATCCTATACAAGCTGTGTGTTCGCTTGACCTGTTACCAACTGCTCATCAAGCCTTCCTTGGAAAAATTGATGCTCATTGGATTCCACAGAGTTATGAAGAAGCCAAAGGGAGTAACGAATGGCTGGGAGCAGTGGATAATGAGGTTGGGGCTATGGAAAGGAATCATACATGGGATGAAGCCGACCTACCTTTGGGAAAAAAGGCTGTTAGTTCACGGTGGCTTTTCACTATCAAGTATTTGAGCAATGGAGATGTTGAGAGGTACAAAGCAAGACTTGTTGCAAGAGGATTCACACAGACTTATGGAGATGATTACACAGAAACGTTTGCTCCAGTCGCCAAGCTGCATACAGTTAGAGTTGTTCTCTCATTGGCTACAAATCTGGATTGGGAGTTATGGCAAATGGATGTGAAGAATGCGTTCTTGCAAGGAGAACTTGAAGAAGAAGTGTACATGACTCCACCACCAGGCCTTGAAGACTCCATTGCTCCGGAAAGGTTCTGCGGCTTAGAAAAGCCATCTATGGACTAAAGCAATCTCCAAGAGCTTGGTACCACAAACTGAGCTGTACTTTCAAGCGAAAGGGTTCAAGAGATCTGAAGCTCGATCACACATTATTCACAGTCCAAAGTCCACGAGGAATCGTTGTTGTATTGGTCTCGTGGATGACCTTATCATTTCGCAATGATAAGGAAGGTATTCTCGAAACTAAAACCTATCTTAAAACTGTATTTGATATCAAAGATCTTGGAGGACTAAAATATTTCCTAGGGATGGAAGTATGTCGCTTCGGAGGGCTTATTTTTATCACAAAGGAAATATACTCTTGACTTGCTTGAATGAGACAGGTAAAATAGGAGCAAAGCCAGCCAAAACTCCTCTTGCAGATGGCTACAAGGTCAAGCGAAAGGGGGAGAAAAAGGGAAAGGAGCTCAAAGAAGAAGATCCATTAGACAAACCATATGCTGATCCTCTCCAATACCGAAGACTAGTGGGTAAGCTTATCTATCTGACTTTAACAAGACCTGACTTATGTTTTTCTCGTGAATCAGGTGAGTCAATACATGCAAAACCCCACAGTATACCATTGGAACATGGTGGAGAGGATACTCAGATATCTAAAAGGGAGTCCGGGACAAGGCATATGGATGGGAAAGAATGAGAATGCCGAGATTGTTGGTTATTGTGATGCAGACTACGCTGGTGACACGAATGATAGGAAGTCAACCACTGGATATTGCACATTCATTGGAGGGAATTTGGTGACATGGAAGTCTAAGAAGCAGAAGGTAGTGTCATGTTCAAGTGCTGAATCCGAGTATAGAGCAATGAGGAAGCTCACGGAAGAACTCATTTGGCTTAAAACACTACTCAGAGATCTAGGCATTGAAACCACAAGACCCATCACCATGCATTGTGACAATCAAGCTGCTATACACATTGCCAGCAACTCTGTGTTTCACGAGAGGACCAAGCACATAGAAGTTGACTGCCACAAAGTTCGAGAGAAGATCAAAGAAGGAGTCACACTACCATGCTTTACAAGAAGTGAAGATCAACTAGCAGACATCTTCACCAAAGCTGCGAGTCTTAAGGTTTGCAAACACATCTACAGCAAACTAGGGCTTGTGGATCCAACTCACCCTTGATCATATCCCCTACTCATAGACGTTATGCTCTTTTCCTCATCATAGATTTTTTCCCAAGTGGTTTTTTCTATGATGAGGTTTTTACCGAGGTAACGCTTATAGGTCCAAGCTTAGTCTTTGTTCACCAACGGCTAAGCTTGAGGGGGAGTATTGAGAAAAGGCATTCCGTGAAGATGGCCGGGTACTATTCATCTCGGGTACTATTCATCCCGAGACCCGAGATTACTATTCATCCCGTGAATCAATTAAGAAAAGGCATTCCGTGTAGAAGATCGGGTACTATTCATCTCGGGTACTATTCATCCCGAGACCCGAGATTACTATTCATCCGTGCTGTAAGCTGCGGTTTCACTTTTGCTGCAGTTTTTTTTTATCTAGGGCATCCTCCTTCTTCTATAAAAGGAGGAAACCCTTTTTCTCTTGTTATTTAACACAAAATGGACGCCTCCTTAGGCTTATAAGTAGAAAATGGCTGTGGCTTTCATTCTCTCTAATTCATCTAATCTCTGTCCTAATTTCTCCATCTAATCTCTTTAAAATCTCACTTTTCATGTAATTTAACCTAATATTTGTGCCTCTTATGGCTGAGGGAGAGCTGCCTCTTATTTTCTTGTTTTCTCATTGAATCTCTTCTCTAATTCTCTATTTAATCCGCATAAATCTCTTAAAATCTATATGGTATCAGAGCCTTGTTACTGATTCTCTGCTTTTATTCCATCATCTCTAGCAATTTTTTTAATCTCCATTTAAGCCACAGCTCTCTCTTTATCTCTCACAAAAATTCTCATTCTCTCCTTGTGTTTGTTTCTCTTGTCTATGCTTGAAGATCTCAGCAGGTCTCTGTCCAGTCTCTGCAGATTAAACTCCATTGCTAGCCCTATTGATCTTCAGCTCTCCTATGGTTTGAATAGATTTTCGGAGGTACTGTAGCAACAGTGACACCAACATAAATTGTGATTTCTCAGCAAAGTCTGGTTGGTTGCTTGGGTAGTTAGGATTAATATGGAAATTTGTGGGTGTGTTGGCTGTAAGAAACACTGTAAGCTCTGTTCTGCTTTTAACAGATTTTCGTAGGTACTGTAGCAACAGTGACACCAACAGAAATTCTGATTTCTCAGCAAAGTCTGGTTGGTTGTTTGGGAAGTTAGGATCAATCTGGAAATTTGTGGGTGTGTTGGCTGTAAGAAACACTGAAGCATGGATTCTTCAAAATCTGTTCCTATACCAGTTACTCTCAAAGGTGTGAACTACTTACTCTGGGCTAGAACCACTAAGACAAATCTGTGTGGTCGTGGTCTTTGGAATCACATTGAAACCAAGGGTATCATGGATGAAGATGGAAAAGATATCCGTGGAGATCAAAGTTTTGAAGATGGAAAATAGTTTCAAGAAGATCAGGGGGTTCTTGGACTACTTCAAAACTCACTTGAAGCCGCAATACTTGAAGCTTATTCTTATTGTGAGACGGCAAAGGAGCTATGGGACACACTAAAGAATGTCTATGGAAATGTCTCCAATCTTTCCCGAGTGTTTGAAGTCAAGAAAGCTATCAACAATCTCATCCAAGAAGATCTTGACTTCACAAAAGACTTTGGAAAATTCAGATCACTATGGGCTGAACTCGAGATGCTAAGACCTTTCTCGGTGGATCCAAGTACTCTCAAGGAAAGGGGTGAACAAGATAGGGTCTTTGGTCTGCTTCTCACATTGAACCCAGCTTATAATGATCTCATCAAGCACATCTTTAGAGCTGAGAAGTTACCAAGCTTAGATGAGGTGTGCTCTCAAATCCAACGTGAACAAGGCTCAGTAGGTCTCTTTAGTGGCAAAGGAGAAATGGTCATGGCACACAAAGTTACTTTCAAGTCTGAAGATAGGAAGATTCTTGTGTGTGATCACCGCAAGAAGAGAGGCCATATCAAGGACAAATGTTGGATACTACATCCACATCTTAAGCCAGCAAAGTTCAAGGTTCAAGCAAACTACTCTAAAGAAGCTCAGGCTGGACCATCTAGACAAGGAGATGAACTAGCTATGGTTGCCTACTCCAATGATGTTGTTAGGAAGTCGGACCTTGAAGCTCTTATCAAGTCCATTGCTGCCCTTACCAATAAAGAATCCTGTATCACTCACTTTGCTTCTTTACCTAAATCACAAAATAAAACATTGATTATTGATTCTGGGGCTTCTCATCATATGATTAGTAACCCTAACCTCATTAATAATGTTAAACCTATTAATGGAAATGTGATAATTGCAAATGGTGATAGGATCCCCATAAGAGGAGTAGGTGATTTAAAACTTTGTGATAAGAACTCAAAAGCGTTATTTATGTCCGAGTTCACCTCTAATCTTGTCTCAGTAAAAAGAGCTACAAATGATCTTAATTGCTATGCTATATTTGGTCCTAATATCTTTCATTGTCAGGTTGTTGAGGGTGGAATGGTTTTGGGAGAAGGAACACTAACGGTGACTTATATGTTTTTGAGGATTCTCCAACAACACAATCTACTTCTCTTTCTTGTCAATCTTGTTATGCTGTTAGCCCAAATAAACTGTGGCATGATAGACTTGGTCACCCTCATGCTAGGGCTTTAGAGATTATGTTACCCCATGTTGTCTTTAATCATCTGAACTGTGAAGCATGTATTCTAGGAAAGCATTGTAAAACTGTTTTTCCTAAGTCTTCAACTATCTATGAAAAATGTTTTGATCTTGTGCATTCAGATGTGTGGACTGCCCCATGTTTATCTAGAGACAATAATAAATACTATGTTACATTTATTGATGAGAAATCAAAATATACATGGGTCACACTGCTTGCATCTAAGGATAGAGTATATGATGCATTTGTTAATTTTCAATCATATGTTACTAACCAGTTTAATGCCAAGATCAAGGTATTCAGGTCTGATAATGGTGGGGAATACACTAGTCACAAGTTCAAAGATCACTTAGCAAGACATGGGATCATACACCAAACTAGCTGCCCATATACACCTCAACAAAATGGTGTAGCTGAGAGGAAGAATAGACATCTTATGGAAGTTGCAAGATCCATGATGTTTAACACCAATGTCCCAAGGAGATTCTGGAGTGATGTTGTCATGGCGGCTTATTACCTGATAAATAGGATACCAACAAGGATCCTAACTGATTTAGCGCCATTTGAGGTATTGAACCGAACCAAACCTTCTATTGATCACTTACGAGTGTTTGGTTGCATTTGTTTTGTACTGAGATCAGGTGAACTGAGGGACAAGCTTGAAGCTAAGAGCACAAAATGAATGTTCCTAGGCTACTCTACTACTCAAAAGGGCTACAAGTGCTATGACTTCTCAAAGAACAGAACAATTGTGTCAAGAGATGTCAAGTTCATTGAGCACCAAGGGTATTACGATAAGAAGGATTGGGGGAGTTTGAAAGATTTGGCAAGATCACCATCAGATAGAGCTGCTAGTCTCCAACATCTCCTTAGTCATCTTGGGAATCCTCCTCCTCGGAGAGAAGAACAATCTGATAATGTTGAAACCAACCAACAAGGAGTGGAGACTACAGAAGATCAACCCAATACTGACCTTGGGAATAAACATACTGCTCCAAACCCCATGGAAGAAACTGATACCACTGAACACACTCAGCCGGAACCAAACCCACTTGACATGGAACAAGACCAAGATCAAGATGAGGATGGTATCACTGAAGATGTAGTTCAAGAGGATCACCATGATGAGGTTACACATGAAGCAGAAACTCCTCCTCCACCACCACCTCCTCTTCGGAGAAGCACTAGACAGAGGTTTGGACCCAAACATTGGAAGGTCACTAGAGTCTATTTCAACAACCAAGCTGTAGCGCATCCTATACAAGCTGTGTGTTCGCTTGACCTGTTACCAACTGCTCATCAAGCCTTCCTTGGAAAAATTGATGCTCAATGGATTCCACAGAGTTATGAAGAAGCCAAAGGGAGTAACGAATGGCTCGGAGCTGTGGATGATGAGGTTGGGGCTATGAAAAGGAATCATACTTGGGATGAAGCAGACCTACCATTGGGAAAAAAGGCTGTTAGTTCAAGGTGGCTTTTCACTATCAAGTATCTGAGCTATGGAGATGTTGAGAGGTACAAAGCCAGACTTGTTGCAAGAGGATTCACACAGACTTATGGAGATGACTACACAGAAACGTTTGCTCCAATCGCCAAGCTGCATACAGTTAGAGTTGTTCTCTCATTGGCTACAAATCTGGATTGGGAGTTATGGCAAATGGATGTGAAGAATGCATTCTTGCAAGGAGAACTTGAAGAAGAAGTATACATGACTCCACCACCAGGCCTTGAAGACTCCATTGCTCCGGGAAAAGTTCTGCGGCTTAGAAAAGCCATCTATGGACTAAAACAATCTCCAAGAGCTTGGTACCACAAACTGAGCTGTACTCTCGAAGAGAAAGGGTTCAAGAGATCTGAAGCTGATCACACATTGTTGTAGTATTGGTCTACGTGGATGACCTTATCATTTCCGGCAATGATAAGGAAGGTATTCTTGAAACTAAAACCTATCTTAAAACTGTATTTGATATCAAAGATCTTGGAGAACTAAAATATTTCCTAGGGATTGAAGTATGTCGCTCTTCGGAGGGCTTATTTTTATCACAAAGGAAATATACTCTTGACTTGCTGAATGAGACAGGTAAAATAGGAGCAAAGCCAGCCAAAACTCCTCTTGCAGATAGCTACAAGGTCAAGCGAAAGGGGGAGAAAAAGGGAAAGGATCTCGAAGAAGAAGATCCATTAGACAAACCATATGCTGATCCTCTCCAATACCGAAGACTAGTGGGTAAGCTTATCTATCTGACTTTAACAAGACCTGACTTATGTTTTGCTGTGAATCTGGTGAGTGAATACATGCAAAAACCCACAGTCCACCATTGGAACATGGTGGAGAGGATACTCAGATATCTAAAAGGGAGTCCAGGACAAGGCATATGGATGGGAAAGAATGAGAATGCCGAGATTGTTGGTTATTGTGATGCAGACTACGCTATTGACACACATGGAATGAATAGGAAGCACAATGGTATTTCAATGCCTAGATCTCTGACTAGTTCCTTAGATTGGCAAATGAGATTGATAGTCCCGTGAGCTTCCTCATTGCTCTATACTCGGATTCAGCACTTGAACATGACACTACCTTCTTGATGAGATCCTCCCAAGGATTCGACACTTTCGAGTTGTGGAAATGGATAGATGGATAGATGATGGATCGAATGGTCACACAAGAGTTGCGGAAGGCTCTTGATATACCTCAATGCCTCCTAGGATATGACACACCTAGACAGAAAAGGTTTGATTGTTGGATATTACACACCAAGCAATCGAAAGTTCTAAAAAAACAAAAGAGATTAACTCTAAAATATGTTGAAAAGAAAGTGGATTGATGATTTGTGATAGTCCAGGCGTGCTTATATAGCACAAGGAAGGGCTGAAAATAAAAAAAAACCTTAAAATAAAAGAAAATAAAATATCTCTTGTACTTCTTGTACTTCTTGTACTTCATTTTCACGAAATGGATCCTCATTTTTGGGCCAAGAGACATTTTGTGGGCTTTGGATAAGTTCTCTTATGGACTTGATGAACAAGTGATCCAATTTGCCTCATTAAAACCTTCCTTTGGAAAAACCCATTGGGAAAAACCCAAAGGTTAGGAAAAAGAGTACAAATGGATCACAAAGGTGTTGCCATTAGCATATTCTGATATCCAATGTACTTTGTGAAATCTTTAGATGCTTGATGATTGTGCACTTGAGTGAGAAGTCCATTGATTGAATTCTGAAGTGCCTTGGCTCTTGCTCTTGTCATAGGTCCACTTGGTACAACTAATAAATCCTCAACTCCATGTATGCTCTCCTCAGGTTCATGCAGCATTTGATTGTTCTCCATGATCACATCATCCCCCTCTTCTTGAAAAGGATTTGACCTTAAGTCAGCAACAAAGGGAATTAAGTCAGCAACATTAAAACTAGAACTCACTTTGTACTTACCTTGTAGATCAAGTTGGTAAGCATTGTCACTGATCCTCTTTGTGACTCGGAATGGTCCATCAATTCTTGGTTTCAGTTTGGACTTCCTTTCAGCTAGAAATCTTTCTTTCCTCAAATGTATCCACACTAGGTCTCCTTCTTCAAAGATCTTCTTATGCCGGCCCTTGTTGGCATATTTTTCATACAGCTTAGTTTTCTCCTCTATGTTCTTCTGAGCTTTCTCATGGATCTGTCTAACAAGTTCAGGTTTCCTTTTCCCATCTATGCTTGCTCTTTCACTCAAAGGTAGAGGGGTTAGATCCAAAGGAGAAATAGGATTAAATCCATAGACAATTTCGATTGGAGAAAACTTTGTGGCTGAATGCATTGAGCGATTATATGCAAATTCAACATGCGGCAAACAATCTTCCCAAGTTTTCAAGTTCTTTTTAATCAATGCACGTAAAAGAGTAGACAAAGTTCTATTCACAACTTCAGTTTGCCAATCAGATTGAGGATGACAAGTAGTTGAAAATAACAACTTAGTTCCTAGCTTAGACCAAAGTGTTTTCCAAAAGTAGCTCAAGAACTTAGTGTCCCTATCATTAACAATAGTTCTGGGCATGCCATGAATCCTAACTATCTCTTTAAAGAACAAGTTAGCTACATGAGAAGCATCATCAGTTTTATGACAAGCAATGAAATGTGCCATCTTAGAAAACCTATCAACAACAACAAAGATGGAGTCTTTTCCAGTCCTAGTTCTAGGCAATCCAAGCACAAAATCCATAGATATGTCATTCCAGCGCTGAGTAGGGATTGGTAAAGGGGTGTACAAACCTTGAGACTGTACCTTTGATTTGGCTTGTTTGCAAGTGACACATCTTCCGCAGACTCTCTCCACATCTCTTTTCATATGTGGCCAATAGAAATGCTCTTGCAGTACTTTGAGAGTCTTAGCAATTCCAAAATGTCCCATTAAGCCTCTTCCATGTGCTTCCCTAACTAGCAAATCTCTCACAGAGCAATTAGGCACACACAAACGATTTTTAAAGAATAAGAATCCTTCATGCCTAAAATACTTTCCAAAAGCAAATTTAACACAAGACTTGTAAATTTCTTGAAATTCAGAATCAGTCTTGTATAAATCCTTTAGTTGCTCAAAACCTAACAACTTAGCATCCAAAGTAGTAATCAAAACATACCTCCGAGATAAGGCATCGGCAACAATATTTTCTTTACCTTTTTTGTACTTGATTACATACGGAAATGTTTCAATGAATTCTATCCACCTAGCATGCCGTTTGTTAAGCTTTTGCTGACCTTTCAAATGCTTTAAGGACTCATGATCAGTATGGATGACAAACTCCTTTGGCCATAGGTAGTGCTGCCATGTTTGCAAAGCCCGAATCAAGGCACACAACTCCTTGTCGTAAGTTGGATAGTTCAAAGTGGCTTCTCCAAGCTTCTCACTGAAAAAGGCAATGGGCTTCTTCTCTTGCATCAAAAGCGCACCAATACCTACACCAGATGCATCACATTCAATTTCAAAAGTTTTCATAAAATCTGGTAAAGACAAAAGCGGTGCATTGGTAAGTTTCTCCTTCAAGGTTTGGAATGCTTTTTCTTGTGCTTCTTCCCATTTGAATCCCACACTTTTCTTGATCACTTCAGTAAGTGGAGCAGCTATGGTACTAAAATCTTTCACAAATCTCCTATAGAATCCAGCAAGTCCATGGAAACTCCTCACTTCGCTCACAGTACTAGGACTTGGCCATTCACGGATAGCTCTCACTTTTTCATCATCAACCTATATACCCTGTGCACTCACAACAAATCCTAGAAACACAAGATTATCCGTGTAAAAGGTACATTTCTTTAGGTTAGCAAACAACTTTTCTGTTCTTAGAACTTCTAAAACATATTTCAAATGCTCAACATGATCGTCTAAGTTTTTGCTATAAACCAGAATGTCATCAAAGTAGACAACAACAAAAATTCCAATGAAAGCTCTTAAAACATGGTTCATTAATCTCATGAAAGTGCTGGGTGCATTAGTTAATCCAAAAGGCATTACTAACCACTCATATAATCCATGTTTTGTTTGAAAAGCTGTTTTCCACTCATCACCCTCTTTCATGCGAATTTAGTGATATCCACTTTTAAGATCAATTTTAGAAAACACACTAGAGCCATAGAGTTCATCTAGCATATCGTCTAAACGAGGAATAGGATGGCGATACTTAACTGTTATGTTATTGATGGCTCGACAATCAATACACATCCTCCATGTTCCATCCTTCTTTGGTACAAGTAGAACCGGCACAGCACAAGGGCTCATGCTCTCTCGGATGTAACCCTTGTCCATGAGTTCGCTCACTTGTTTTTGCAACTCCTTGGTCTCAACCGGGTTGGTTCTATAAGCTGGCCTGTTGGGAAGTGAAGCTCCAGGCACGAAATCTATTTGGTGCTCAATCCCACAGATAGGTGGTAATCCCTTGGGGTTTTCCTCTGGAATGATGTCTTCAAATTCCTGCAAAAGAGAAGTAACCTTACTCGGCAATTCCGGTGAGAGGTTAGTATGATTCATAAGTGGTTCTTTGTAAACAAACAGAAGAATGGGTTGTTTAGAGAAAAGAGCTCTCTTAACCACATTAGATCTCACAAAGAAGTTAGAATGCCTCATGGGTTTACTCTCACAGGCCTTTTTCTTGGTTTTTCTCAAACTCTCTTTTTCTTTTTGTGGTGAAGTGTTTAAGGGATCACTCACAGTTGTTTTTCCTTGTTGTTTCAGCTGGATCTGGTCTTGGTAAACTTCATGTGGTGCTAGAGGAGCAAGGATTGTTTTCCGGCCTTTGTACTCAAAAGAATACCTATTGATGAAACCATCATGCAAAACCCTTCTATTAAACTGCCATGGTCTTCCAAGTAAGATGTGGCCAGCCTCCATAGGTAGAATATCACACAAAATTTCATCCTCATATTTGCCTATGGTTATGGGAACCAATACTTGGCTGTTCACCGCTATCTCACCAGCATCATTCAGCCATTGAAGCTTATAAGGCTTCAGATGCTCAATGACTTTCAACCCTAACTTCCTCACCATTGTTTCACTAGCTACGTTGGAGCAGCTTTTTCCATCAATTACAAGGCTGCAAACCTTTCCTTCAACAATGCATCTAGTATGAAACAAATTTTCTCTTTGATCGTGTTCATTTACCTTAGCTTGAACACACAATGATCTCCGTGTTACCAAAAGCTCTCCAACGGCTGGTAACTCCACTTGCTCTTCTTCTTCCGAGACTGAATCATTCTCCTCCTCTTCCTCGGTCTCAATCTCACCATTCTCCAAGAGAATCATAATCTTCTTGTTAATACATTCATTGGCATAGTGCCCCCTCCCTTGGCACTTAAAACATCGAACTTCTCTAGTTTTAGAAGGGGTTGCCTCGGTTTTACCTTTAGGGTTCAGATTGGTGGTGGATGGTCTTGACTCGGTCTTTGGTTTAGCAATGGTTTTGTCCTCTTTATGATAACTGGTCCTAGCATGAGATCCTCCAGCTCCATATGACGTTTTAGAGCTACTCCTCCTCTTGATTTGTTGTTCTACTAGAACTGCCTTATGAAGCATTTCCTCCAATCCTTCATATGTTTGTAGCTCCATTCTGTCTTGGATGTCATGGGACAAACCACTAAGAAACCTTGCCATTGTTGCCTCAAAATCTTCCTCTATGTCGGCTTTGATCATAAGAGACTCCATTTCTTGAAAATAATCATCCACACTCTTGCTTCCTTGGCTTAATCTCCTAAGCTTTTGATGCAACTCCCGGTGGTAATGACTCTTTCTCATCAGATTTTTCATCTCTTCCCAAGTCTCCACACGTGGTTCACGGTTGCATATCCTACTTGTCACAATTTGATCCCACCAGTTGATGGCATAGTCATAGAATTTGGTTGCGGCAAGTTGGACCTTCTTGTATTCCGAATATGTTTGTCAATCAAACACCAGCTCTATCTTCTTCTCCCACTCTAGGTAAGCATCTGGATCACTCTTCCCATAGAATGGTGGTATTTTCAACTTCAGACCATTGATATTGTCTTCATTTCGGCCTCCTGCTTCGTGATCACGTCTAGTTCTTCGATGAGTCCTATTAGAGATTCGGCTTCCTCCACTGTAATAATCATCTTCCTTCACGTCCCTTTCTCGCCTAAGTTGCTCTCTCCTTCTCCTAACAACATTTTCCCGCTGTACCAATGGTGGTGGTACTTCAGATTGCCCTTTGACAGATTCTTGGATTTTATCGATCCTCTCATGAACTGCACCTAGTTCTGTCCTCAGCATGCACCTCATTTCTCCCATGATAGCTTGCAGTTCTAGATTAGGAATTCTAGAAGCACGCTCCCTGTTGGCATTATCAGAATTATCTCCTTCACTCGCCATTTATTTTTCCCTGCAAAACAGAATGGTTAGTAATAAAACTCACAAAATGTTTCTTCCTCAAGTGTTTCTCTCAAGTGTTTCACTCAGCTCTCATCAATGATCTCACTAGTAGCGAAATCTCAACAGTTCTTATCAAACTAATCAATCTAACTCGGTGGAAAACCAACAACAGGCAGAAAGAATGATTTTAGATAGAAAGACAAGATGTTTTCGGAAAAATGAGAGATTTAAAAGACTAAACTTCTGGAAAATTGATATAGAACGATAATGATCAAGGATATTTTTTTTTTTTAAAAGGTGATTGATCAGATCACGAAATGATGTAGGGAATTTTTTTTTTTTTTTTTGAATAAAAATGTAACTGACACGAAACTGATCGGATAGGGAGTTGATCAGTCCCTTTTGAGTGTTTATAATTTTTTTTTTTTTTTGACTGCAGATCGGGCTAGATCTCTTAAGGTAGAAGAACAGAAAGGTAGAAAAGAGTTTTAGGAATGGTGGGAAGGTGAGAAGATGATAGAAAATGGATACAACTCGAAAATGTGCTCTGATACCAAATGATGAGATCCTCCCAAGGATTCGACACTTTCGATTTGTGGAAATGGATAGATGGATAGATGATGGATCGAATGGTCACACAAGAGTTGCGGAAGGCTCTTGATATACCTCAATGCCTCCTAGGATATGACACACCTAGACAAGACAAGGTTTGATTGTTGGATATTACACACCAAGCAATCGAAAGTTCTAAAAGAACAAAAGAGATTCACTCAAAAATATGTTGCCAAGCAATCCTTAGATGCTTGATGATTGTCCACTTGAGTGAGAAGTCCATTGATTGAATTCTGAAGTGCCTTGGCTCTTGCTCTTGTCATAGGTCCACTTGGTACAACCAATAAATCCTCAACTCCATGTATGCTCTCCTCAGGTTCATGCTGCATTTGATTGTTCTCCATGATCACATCACTTCTGCTTCTTAGATTTGAATATCGGGTACTATTCATCCCGAGACCCGTGATTACTATTCATCCCGTGGGTTCTTTTCATTTAGGGCTTCCTCCTTCTACTATAAAAGGAGGAAACCCCCTTTTCTTGTAACTTAACCTAATATTTGTGCCTCTTATGGCTGAGAGAGAGCTGCCTTTTATTTGCTTGTTTTCTTATTGAATCTCTTCTCTAATTCTCTATTTAATCCGCATAAATCTCTTAAAATCTATATGGTATCAGAGCCTTGTTACTGATTCTCTGCTTCTATTCAATCATCTCTATCTATTTTTCTTAATCTCCATTTATGCCACACCTCTCTCTTTATCTGTCACAAAAATTTTCAATCTCTCCTTGTGTTTGGTTCTCTTGTCTATGCTTGAAGATCTCAGCAGGTCTCTGTCCTATCTCTGCAGATTAAACTCCATTGCTAGCCCTATAGATCTTCAGCTCTCTTTTGGTTTTCATAGATTTTCGGAGGTAATGTAGCAAAAGTGACACCAACATAAATTGTGATTCCTCAACAAATTGGTTGCTTGGGAAGTTAGGATCAATCTGGAAATTTGTGGGTGTGTTAGCTGTAAGAAACACTGTAAGCTCTCTTCTGGTTTTGACAGATTTTCGTAGGTACTGTAGCAACAGTGACACCAACATAAATTCTGATTTCTCTGCAAAGTCTTGTTGGTTGCTTGGGAAGTTAGGATCAATCTGGAAATTTGTGGGTGTATTGGCTGTAAGAAACACTGAAGCATGGATTCTTCAAAATCTGTTCCTATACCAGTTACTCTCAAAGGTGTGAACTACTTACTCTGGGCTAGAACCACCAAAACAAATCTGTGTGGTCGTGGTCTTTGGAATCACATTGAAACCAAGGTAATCATGGATGAAGATGGAAAAGATATCAGTGGAGATCAAAGTTTTGAAGATGGGAAATGGTTTCAAGTGAGATTTTAAAGAGATTAGATGGAGAAATTAGGACAGAGATTAGATGAATTAGAGAGAATGAAAGCCACAGCCATTTTCTTCTTATAAGCCTAAGGAGGCGTCCATATTGTGTTAATTAACAAGAGAAAAAGGGTTTCCTCCTTTTATAGAAGAAGGAGGATGCCCTAGATAAAAAAAAACTTCAGCAAAAGTGAAACCGCAGCTTACAGCACGGATGAATAGTAATCTCGTGTCCCGGGATGAATAGTACCCGAGATGAATAGTACCCGATCTTCTACACGGAATGCCTTTTCTTAATAGATTCACGGGATGAATAGTAATCTCGGATCTCGGGATGAATAGTACCCGAGATGAATAGTACCCGGCCATCTTCACGGAATGCCTTTTCTCAATACTCCCCCTCAAGCTTAGCCGTCGGTGAACAAAGACTAAGCTTGGACCTACATAGGCGTTACCTCGGTAAAAACCTCATCATAGAAAAAACCACTTGGGAAAAAATCTATGATGAGGAAAAGAGCATAACGTCTATGAGTAGGGGATATGATCAAGGGTGAGTTGGATCCACAAGCCCTAGTTTGCTGTAGATGTGTTTGCAAACCTTAAGACTCGCAGCTTTGGTGAAGATGTCTGCTAGTTGATCTTCACTTCTTGTAAAGCATGGTAGTGTGACTCCTTCTTTGATCTTCTCTCGAACTTTGTGGCAGTCAACTTCTATGTGCTTGGTCCTCTCGTGAAACACAGAGTTGCTGGCAATGTGTATAGCAGCTTGATTGTCACAATGCATGGTGATAGGTCTTGTGATTTCAATGCCTAGATCTCTGAGTAGTGCCTTAAGCCAAATGAGTTCTTCCGTGAGCTTCCTCATTGCTCTATACTCGGATTCAGCACTTGAACATGACACTACCTTCTGCTTCTTAGACTTCCATGTCACCAAATTCCCTCCAATGAATGTGCAATATCCAGTGGTTGACTTCCTATCATTCGTGTCACCAGCGTAGTTTGCATCACAATGACCAACAATCTCGGCATTCTCATTCTTTCCCATCCATATGCCTTGTCCTGGACTCCCTTTTAGATATCTGAGTATCCTCTCCACCATGTTCCAATGGTATACTGTGGGGTTTTGCATGTATTGACTCACCTGATTCACAGCAAAACATAAGTCAGGTCTTGTTAAAGTTAGATAGATAAGCTTACCCACTAGTCTTCGGTATTGGAGAGGATCAGCATATGGTTTGTCTAATGGATCTTCTTCTTTGAGCTCCTTTCCCTTTTTCTCCCCCTTTCGCTTGACCTTGTAGCCATCTGCAAGAGGAGTTTTGGCTGGCTTTGCTCCTATTTTACCTGTCTCATTCAGCAAGTCAAGAGTATATTTCCTTTGTGATAAAAATAAGCCCTCCGAAGAGCGACATACTTCAATCCCTAGGAAATATTTTAGTTCTCCAAGATCTTTGATATCAAATACAGTTTTAAGATAGGTTTTCGTTTCGAGAATACCTTCCTTATCATTGCCGGAAATGATAAGGTCATCCACGTAGACCAATACTACAACGATTCCTCGTGGACTTTGGACTGTGAACAATGTGTGATCAGCTTCAGATCTCTTGAACCCTTTCGCTTCGAGAGTACAGCTCAGTTTGTGGTACCAAGCTCTTGGAGATTGCTTTAGTCCATAGATGGCTTTTCTAAGCCGCAGAACCTTTCCCGGAGCAATGGAGTCTTCAAGGCCTGGTGGTGGAGTCATGTACACTTCTTCACATCCATTTGCCATAACTCCCAATCCAGATTTGTAGCCAATGAGAGAACAACTCTAACTGTATGCAGCTTGGCGACTGGAGCAAACGTTTCTGTATAATCATCTCCATAAGTCTGTGTGAATCCTCTTGCAACAAGTCTTGCTTTGTACCTCTCAACATCTCCATTGCTCAAATACTTGATAGTGAAAAGCCACCGTGAACTAACAGCCTTTTTTTCCCAAAGGTAGGTCGGCTTCATCCCATGTATGATTCCTTTCCATAGCCCCAACCTCATTATCCACTGCTCCCAGCCATTCGTTACTCCCTTTGGCTTCTTCATAACTCTGTGGAATCCATTGAGCATCAATTTTTCCAAGGAAGGCTTGATGAGCAGTTGGTAACAGGTCAAGCGAACACACAGCTTGTATAGGATGCGCCACAGCTTGGTTATTGAAATAGACTCTAGTGACCTTCCAATGTTCGGGTCCAAACCTCTGTCTAGTGCTTCTCCGAAGAGGAGGTGGGGGTGGAGGAGGAGGAGTTTCTGCTTCATGTCTAACCTCATCATGGTGATCCTCTTGAACCACATCTTCAGTCATACCATCCTCATCTTGATCTTGGTCTTGTTCCATGTCAAGTGGGTTTGGTTCCGGCTGAGTGTGCTCAGTGGTATCAGTTTCTTCCATGGGGTTTGGAGCAGCATGTATATTCCCAAGCTCAGAATTGGGTTGATCTTCTGTAGTCTCCACTCCTTGTTGGTTGGTTTCGACATTATCAGAGTGTTCTTCTCTCCGAGGAGGAGGATTCCCAAGATGACTAAGGAGATGTTCGAGACTAGCGGCTCTATCTGATGGTGATCTTGCCAAATCTTTCAAACTCCCCCAATCCTTCTTATCGTAATAACCTTGGTGCTCAATGAATTTGACATCTCTTGATACAATTGTTCTGTTCTTTGAGAAATCATAGCACTTGTAGCCCTTTTGAGTAGTAGAGTAGCCTAGAGACATGCATTTTGTGCTCTTACCTTCAAGCTTGTCCCTCAGTTCACCTGGTCTTAGTACAAAACAAATGCAACCAAACACTCGTAAGTGATCAATAGAAGGTTTGGTTCGGTTCAATACCTCAAATGGCGCTAAATCAGTTAGGATCCTTGTTGGTATCCTATTTATCAGGTAACAAGCCGCCATGACAGCATCACTCCAGAATCTCCTTGGGACATTGTATTGAGAAAAGGCATTCCGTCCATCTCGTGGGTACTATTCATCCGGGTACTATTCATCCCGAGAGTCGAGATCACTATTCATCCCGAGAGTCTTCGTCTACAAGTTCTAGGAATATATTCCCGACCCAGGTTACTGTTCATCCCGAGGGTCGGGTTACTATTCATACCGCTCATGTTTTTCATTTAGGGTTTCCCCTTCTCCTATAAAAGGGGAAACCCCCCATTTGTAACCCTAAGTTGATTTTTGCCCTTTGGGGGGGCTGTGCCTCCAATTCTCTTTTTTCATCAATTCTCTCTTTGATTCTTGTTGAATTCTCTCAATCTTTCAATCTTATTCCGCATAAACTTACATGGTATCAGAGCGAGGTTAGTCATGATCTTGGTTTGTATTCTCAAATCTTATTCACTCATTCTTGAATCTCTATTCTCGGCACAGCCCCCCCCCCCCATGTTCTTGAACTGAATCAATCATCTCGGCTTAGCTCAATCAATCTGATGTTGTTCTCTTTGAAGCTCACGGAAGCTCTTCTAATCTCAGCCACAAAGTTCTGGTTCTGGTTCTAAGCTCAGGGAAGAAGTATTCAAGTTCTTGTTCTGGTTCTAAGCTCACAGAAGTGGCGTCTGGTTCTGGTTCTGGTTCAGTTAGAAGTGGCGGCTGGTTCTGGTCTTGTTCTGGCTCTGATGGAGGTTCTGGTTCTCAAGGTGATTTTCGGAGGTACTGTAGCACCTAATTCTGGTTCCTTTTGAGTCTTGTTCTGGTTATCTATTGGGTTTCACCAAGGTTCTTGAAAGGTTCTGGTCTTGGCAGAAGTATTGATTGTCTCCTCTTTAGCTGATTTGGTGTGTGTATCAACAAGGATTGGATTATTTCTCAATGTGATTTTCGGAGGTACTGTAGCAATTTTCGGAGGTACTGTAGCAACTGGTTCTGGTTCAGATTGTAGAAGCTGGTTCTGGAATAGGTCTGAAGCTGGTTCTGGTTGATTCTGGTTCTCACGGATTGCTCAGGTTCTGGTCTGGTCCTAGTTCAGGTTCTGGAGGTTATGGTTCTCACAGATTCTGGTTCTCACGGAAGCAAGGTTCAGCGTCTCACCAAGGTTCTTGTTAGGTTCTGGTCTTCGCGGAAGAATTGGTTGTCTCCTCTCCAGCAAAAGAACAAGGAAGCAAAGGAAAAAGCTATAGGAGGTTGCTGAGGCAGAGGAGAAAACAGCTAAAGTTGATGTCACCAAGAAAGCTGACCCCAATGCAAGGAGAGTCAAGTGAGTCCCGAGATGGCTGACGAAATGGCAGACCGGAAAGGCATGGCAGACCTTAGCATGTGGTTAGTGTGGTGATCCAAGCAAGCTCCATGATCATTCCTTTGATGATGTAGATTCGTGCCAGCTTGAAAAGATGAGTTGTTGAGGGACCCCAACCAAGGGTTGAGTAAGGTTCGGGCCAGCTCAGTTTACAAGTTGTTGAGGGACTTCATTTGTTGAGGAAAGCATGGAGTAGACAAGTCATAGAACAATAAGCTGAAGGCTCTTGGTGAGGAGACATGGGCTGGGCGCTGAGGAGTTCTTGGAGTTGGAAGAAAACCCATGGGGGGGACAGCTGGCTATAAGAAGAAGGGCTGGCTGATCTCCTCAGTTTCTGAGCGAAGAAGAGGAAGTTTCAAAGGGTCCATCAAGTAGAAGTTCTTGAAGGGGTCACTATTCTTCCACCCGGTTGTTATCTCTTTTTAGGGGTGATCATTCTAGACCGTGTGGCGATCCTTGATGGAGAAAACTACAAGAAGAGGGCGGATTGAATCTCATATGTTCTGAGCAAAGAAGAAGGTTCATGAATTCCAAAACCAATGGGGTGTAGCATTCGGACAGCTTCTGGGGAATTGATCATAACTTTCAAACCGTGAATCCAAACGTTGATCCGTTTTTTCCTGGTGCTTAGTATGGCTGTTGGTGATGTCTCCACAAAGTTTCAGAATTTTCTGGGTTGGTTTACTATTTTTCCAACCCGCTGCATCAAGACAGCTATGCTAAATCCGAAAAATGGTCCAAGAAGCGAAATGTGTTATGGTGAGAAAATGGCGTTCCTTGTTGCTAACTCCGAACTGGCTAGTACCAAACGAAAGCTTGTCCAAGATGGCAAGTTGGAAAGGTAGTCCAGGAGGTGGTGGTTTCATTGGCGCAATCAAGCTTCACGCTCTTCCCTTCGCGAGAGTAGCTCTTCTTATACTCGGGCTAGTCTTAAGGGGGAGTGTTTGATAGAGGTCGTGGAGCTCCTCAAAATACTTAGGCTCAGCGGTCTTCCTTGTCAAGTTTGGTTCTTCCCATACTCGAAACAATCTTGAGGGGGAGTGTTGAAACTCAGACCGAAAGGACCGAGAGGCGTAGCACCGAGGAAGCTGCGGAAGGGTGAACCAAGCAGTCTGGGGCTGACCGGGTAAAGTGATACGAAGGCTACTCATAGAGGTAGACCGGGAAACGCATACGAAGGCAGCACTTGGAATGTTGTGGGAAACCGAAGGTGAAACCAATGAGTGGTGATCCGAGAAGCAGCAGGAAGTGGTGCCAACGGATAGAGGAAAAAGGGATCAGGCCAAATCGTTAAGAAGAAGGCCAAGAAGACCAGAACAAAGGCCTAAGACACTGACTAAGGTTGCTGTCACAAGCAATCAGAACAAAGGCTAAGAAGAAAACATCAAGGAGTGAGTAATGGAACAACAATGAGCTCAACAAAGTCCAAGCAACACGACATGACCAGCAGACCGACTCACCACAAGGGACAGCCCTCTAAACTCTTGATATCATTGAATTCATGTCTCTTATTTGTTATCCTCAATTTTATCTTAACTTCTAAACCCCACGACCAATGCTTTAAAATTTTGTATCTCATGATGAAGGTACAAAGGAGTAAGTGCCGGACTATTCTCAAAGAAGTTCAGAGACAAAGGAGAGGGTCACTTGAGAAGAAATGAAGTATTTCGGAGTTGTGGTTGGTTCACCGAAGAGTGGTCTGTCTGGTGAAATGAAAAGTGTTACTAGCCTTGATTCACTCTGAGACGTAGTTCCCAAAACCATTGGTTGTTGGGTTGTGAACAAGGCTAGAACTGTGGTTACAAGCTTGATCATTTGGGTACATTGATGCATGATCAAGCTTGAGGGGGAGTATATGAGCAAACCAAGGAAGGCGTGTGTGTTTATAAAGGCATGTGTTTATGATGTGTGGTCAAGACGACAAGGCATGATGAGTTTGGGAAGGTTCTGATAAAAGCAATTCAGGCTGTAACCAAGCACTCTGAAGCAGCGTTTGGGAAGGTTCTGATCAAAGCTATTCAGGCAGTAACCGAGCACTCTGAGGCATACCGTATGGAGAAATGATGGCTACCTTAAAAGAGGAGACCGGAAAACGCATATGAGTTGCTTATGGATGAATGCTGAAGCTCAACCAAAGAAATCTCCACTAAGGCTGGTTACAAAGCTAAACAAATGGAGGAAAGAAAGAATGCCAAGTCATGGGACCAGCTATATGAGGCACATGAAGAAAGCATCAACACCGCCAAAACTATATCCTTGAAGAGGAACTGAAAAGCAAGCGGAAGCAAGAGACAAGACAAGACGCGGAAGCAAGAGACAAGACAAGCGGAAGCAAGAGACCAGACAAGAAGAAGCCTAGGAAAGCCACGCATGGCTCAAAGCTATCTTTGAAGATCAAGGTACTTGAAGTCTTCACGCTACTCTCTCATCCTTGATCATATCCCCTACTCGTAGACGTTATGCTCTTTTCCTCATCATAGACTTTTTCCCACGTGGTTTTTTCTATGATGAGGTTTTTACCGAGGTAACGCCTACGTAGGTCCAAGCTTAGTCTTTGTTCACCGACGACTAAGCTTGAGGGGGAGTATTGAGAAAAGGCATTCCGTCCATCTCGTGGGTACTATTCATCCGGGTACTATTCATCCCGAGAGTCGAGATCACTATTCATCCCGAGAGTCTTCGTCTACAAGTTCTAGGAATATATTCCCGACCCAGGTTACTGTTCATCCCGAGGGTCGGGTTACTATTCATACCGCTCATGTTTTTCATTTAGGGTTTCCCCTTCTCCTATAAAAGGGGAAACCCCCCCATTTGTAACCCTAAGTTGATTTTTGCCCTTTGGGGGGGGGGGCTGTGCCTCCAATTCTCTTTTTTCATCAATTCTCTCTTTGATTCTTGTTGAATTCTCTCAATCTTTCAATCTTATTCCGCATAAACTTACACATTGGTGTTAAACATCATGGATCTTGCAACTTCCATAAGATGTCTATTCTTCCTCTCAGCTACACCATTTTGTTGAGGTGTATATGGGCAGCTAGTTTGGTGTATGATCCCATGTTTTGCTAAGTGATCTTTGAACTTGTGACTAGTGTATTCCCCACCATTATCAGACCTGAATACCTTGATCTTGGCATTAAACTGGTTAGTAACATATGATTGAAAATTAACAAATGCATCATATACTCTATCCTTAGATGCAAGCAATGTGACCCATGTATATTTCGATTTCTCATCAATAAATGTAACATAGTATTTATTATTGTCTCTAGATAAACATGGGGCAGTCCAAACATCTGAATGCACAAGATCAAAACATTTTTCATAGATAGTTGAAGACTTAGGAAAAACAGTTTTACAATGCTTTCCTAGAATACATGCTTCACAGTTCATATGATTAAAGACAACATGGGGTAACATAATTTCTAAAGCCCTAGCATGAGGGTGACGAAGTCTATCATGCCACAGTTTATTTGGGCTAACAGCATAACACGATTGACAAGAAAGAGAAGTAGATTTTGTTGCTGGAGAATCCTCAAAAACATTTAAGTCACCGTTAGTGTTCCCTTCTCCCAGAACTTTTCCACTCTCAATATCCTGAAAATGAAAGCTATTAGGACCAAATATAGCATAGCAGTTAAGATCATTTGTAGCTTTTTTTACTGAGACAAGATTAGAGGTGAACTCGGGCATAAAGAACGCTTTAGAGTTCTTATCACAAAGTTTTAAATCACCTACTCCTCTTATGGGGATCCTATCACCATTTGCAATTATCACATTTCCATTAATAGGTTTAACATTATTAATGAGGTTAAGGTTACTAATCATATGATGAGAAGCCCCAGAATCAATAATCAATGTTTTATTTTGTGATTTAGGTAAAGAAGCAAAGTGAGTGATACCGGATTCTTTATTGGTAAGGGCAGCAATGGACTTGATAAGAGCTTCAAGGTCCGACTTCCTAACAACATCATTGGAGTAGGCAACCATAGCCAGTTCATCTCCTTGTCTAGATGGTCCAGCCTGAGCTTGCTCAGTTGAGGTTTCTTGAGAGTAGTTCACTTGAACCTTGAACTTTGCTGGCTTAAGATGTGGATGTAGTATCCAACATTTGTCCTTGATATGGCCTCTCTTCTTGCAGTGATCACACACAAGAATCTTCCTATCTTCAGACTTGAAAGTAACTTTATGTGCCATGACCATTTCCCCTTTGCCACTGAAGAGACCTCACGAGCCTTGTTCACGTTGGATTTGAGAGCACACCTCATCTGGGCTTGGTCACTTCTCAGCTCTAAGGATGTGCTTGATGAGATCATTGTAAGTCGGGTTCAATGTGAGAAGCAAACCAAAGACCCTATCTTGTTCACCCCTTTCCTTGAGAGTACTTGGATCTACCGAGAAAGGTCTTAGCATCTCGAGTTCAGCCCATAGTGATCTGAATTTTCCAAAGTGTTTTGTGAAGTCAAGATCTTCTTGGCTAAGATTGTTGATAGCTTTCTTGACTTCAAACACTCGAGAAAGATTGGAGACATTTCCATAGACATTCTTTAGTGTGTCCCATAGCTCCTTTGCCGTCTCACAATAAGAATAAGCTTCACGTATTGCAGCTTCAAGTGAGTTTTGAAGTAGTCCAAGAACCCCCTGATCTTCTTGAAACCATTTGCCATCTTCAGAACTTGGATCTCCACTGATCTCTTTTCCATCTTCATTTGTGATTACTTTCTTATCTTGGGTTTCAATGTGATTCCAAAGACCACGACCTCACAGATTTGTCTTGGTGGTTCTAGCCCAGAGCAAGTAGTTCACACCTTTGAGAGTAACTGGTATAGGAACAGATTTTGAAGAATCCATGCTTCAGAGTTTCTTACAGCCAATGCACCCACAAATTTCCAGATTGATCCTAACTTTGCTAATAAATCAAAAATTCTGTTGGTGTCACTGTTGCAAGACCTCCGAAATCTGTAAAAACCAGAAGAGATCTGCAGATCTGTAGAGGGCAGCAATGGAGATTAAAAGAACAGAGATGGAACAGAGATCTGCTAAGATCAACAAGTGTTAACAAGGAGAACAAACAATTTTAGGGTTTCAGAACTTGAGAACAAAAATGGCTGAGCAAGAACAGAATAGTAACTGGGGAGAAATCAAGAGAATAGCTAGAACTGACTGAAAACAAACAGAGAATCAGTAACCTGCTCTGATACCATGAGATTTTAAAGAGATTAGATGGAGAAATTAGGACAGAGATTAGATGAATTAGAGAGAATGAAAGCCACAGCCGTTTTCTTCTTATAAGCCTAAGGAGGCGTCCATATTGTGTTAAATAACAAGAGAAAAAGGGTTTCCTCCTTTTATAGAAGAAGGAGGATGCCCTATATAAAAAAACTTCAAGCAAAAGTGAAACCGCAGCTTACAAAGACGGATGAATAGTAATCTCGTGTCTCGGGATGAATAGTACCCGAGATGAATAGTACCCGATCTTCTACACGGAATGCCTTTTCTTAATAGATTCACGGGATGAATAGTAATCTCGGATCTCGGGATGAATAGTACCCGAGATGAATAGTACCCGGCCATCTTCACGGAATGCCTTTTCTCAATATCAAGAAGATCAGGGGGTTCTTGGACTACTTCAAAACTCACTTGAAGCCGCAATACTTGAAGCTTATTCTTATTGTGAGACGACAAAGGAGCTGTGGGAGACACTAAAGAATGTCTATGGAAATGTCTCCAATCTTTCCCGAGTGTTTGAAGTCAAGAAAGCTATCAACAATCTCAGCCAAGAAGATCTTGACTTCACAAATCACTTTGGAAAATTATGGGCTGAACTCGAGATGCTAAGACCTTTCTCGGTGGATCCAAGTACTCTCAAGGAAAGGGGTGAACAAGATAGGGTCTTTGGTCTACTTTTCACATTGAACCTGGCTTACAATGATCTCATCAAGCACATTCTTAGAGCTGAGAAGTTACCAAGCTTAGATGAGGTGTGCTCTCAAATCCAACGTGAACAAGGCTCAGTAGGTCTCTTCAGTGGCAAAGGGGAAATGGTCATGGCACATAAAGTTACTTTCAAGTCTGAAGATAGGAAGATTCTTGTGTGTGATCACTGCAAGAAGAGAGGCCATATCAAGGACAAATGTTGGATACTACATCCACATCTTAAGCCAGCAAAGTTCAAGGTTCAAGCGAACTACTCTCAAGAAGCCTTAACTGAGCAAGCTCAGGCTGGACCATCTAGACAAGAAAATGAACTGGCTATGGAGTCCTACTCCAATGATGTTGTTAGGAAGTCGGACCTTGAAGCTCTTATCAAGTCCATTGCTGCCCTTACCAATAAAGAATCTGGTATCACTCACTTTGCCTCTTTACCTAAATCACAAAATAAAACATTGATTATTGATTCTGGGGCTTCTCATCATATGAAAGCATAGTAAAACTGTTTTTCCTAAGTCTTCAACTATCTATGAAAAATATTCTGATCTTGTGCATTCAGATGTTTGAACTGCCCCATGTTTATCTAGAGACAATAATAAATACTATGTTACATTTATTGATGAGAAATCGAAATATACATTGATGTGATCCTCCCAAGGATTCGACACTTTCGAGTTGTGGAAATGGATAGATGGATAGATGATGGATCGAATGGTCACACAAGAGTTGCGGAAGGCTCTTGATATACCTCAATGTCTCCTAGGATATGACACACCTAGACAAGACAAGGTTTGATTGTTGGATATTACACACCAAGCAATCGAAAGTTCTAAAAGAACAAAAGAGATTCACTCTAAAATATGTTGAAAAGAAAGTTGATTTTTTATTTGTGATGGTCTAGGCGTGCTTATATAGCACAAGGAAGAGTAGAAAATATCTAAGCAATATTAATTGCTGGAAATAAAATAAAACTTAAAACAAAAGAAAATAAAATAACTCTTGTACTTCTTGTACTTCTTGTACTTCAGCTCCACGAAATGGATCACTATTTGGACTTTGTGGACTTGGTAGAAATACCTCCTGGATGCCAAACATAAGTCTGGAAGCTTGCAAACCAATTGGGTATAGAACTCTTCAAGTTTTGAACCAGAGTGACCCATCTTGGCAAATAGAGTGTATCTTTCTCATCCGATGGAATTTCCTTCTTTTCTTGGGCTTGTTGGAAACCTAAGAGATCCAACAAGATTCTCCAATTTGTTTTACATCGAGATCGTACCTGAGTTGGGCTGTGCATCATAATCTTTGGCTCAGTCGCGCAATAGGGCCTGAAGCAGATCCATTGAATTGTAAAATTCATATCTCCCAAGTCTGAATCGGCGTTGTTGTGATTCCAATTTTCCCAGATCCTTTGATGATTCAAGATTCCAGAATAATTTGTCTCATAGCTTGATTCCTTCTGGTTTGGTTGGAAATAATTATTCAACACACGTATGTCTGAATCGCGTAAGCTGGGAATCACTTGACTTGGAAGTTGAATAACTTCTTCACCTAAACTCGGATTGGACTGATTCCAGTTTGATATGAACCTCTGATGAGTTGAAATTATAGTCCAAGTTGTTGTTGAAATGTGAAAATTGAGCTTGGACTTCACTTGGTCTGAACAAGGCACGTGGGTTTTCTCTGGTGTTAGGAGAATCACATCATACTCCTCCTCTTGAAAATGATGCGATCCTCCCAAGGATTCGACACTTTCGAGTTGTGGAAATGGATAGATGGATAGATGATGGATCGAATGGTCACACAAGAGTTGCGGAAGGCTCTTGATATACCTCAATGTCTCCTAGGATATGACACACCTAGACAAGACAAGGTTTGATTGTTGGATGTTACACACCAAGCAATCGAAAGTTCTAAAAGAACAAAAGAGATTCACTCTAAAATATGTTGAAAAGAAAGTTGAATTTTTATTTGTGATAGTCTAGGCGTGCTTATATAGCACAAGGAAGAGTAGAAAATATCTAAGCAATATTAATTGCTGAAAATAAAATAAAACCTAAAACAAAAGAAAATAAAATAACTCTTGTACTTCTTGTACTTCTTGTACTTCAGCTCCACGAAATGGATCACTATTTGGGCCTTGCGGACTTGGTAGAAATACCTCCTGGATGCCAAACATAAGTCTGGAAGCTTGCAAACCAATTGGGTATAGAACTCTTCAAGTTTTGAACCAGATTGACCCATCTTGGCAAATAGAGTGTATCTTTCTCCTCCGATATAATTTCCTTCTTTTCTTGGGCTTGTTGGAAACCTAAGAGATCCAACAAGATTCTCCAATTTGTTTTACATCGAGATCGTACCTGAGTTGGGCTGTGCATCATAATCTTTGGCTCAGTCGCGCAATAGGGCCTGAAGCAGATCCATTGAATTGTAAAATTCATATCTCCCAAGTCTGAATCGGCGTTGTTGTGATTCCAATTTTCCCAGATCCTTTGATGATTCAAGATTCCAGAATAATTTGTCTCATAGCTTGATTCCTTCTGGTTTGGTTGGAAATAATTATTCAACACACGTATGTCTGAATCGCGTAAGCTGGGAATCACTTGACTTGGAAGTTCAAAAACTTCTTCACCTAAACTCGGATTGGACTGATTCCAGTTTGATATGAACCTCTGATGAGTTGAAATTATAGTCCAAGTTGTTGTTGAAATGTGAAAATTGAGCTTGGACTTCACTTGGTCTGAACAAGGCACGTGGGTTTTCTCTGGTGTTGGGAGGATCACATCATTTGGTATCAGAGCACATTTTCGAGTTTGTATCTATTTTCTATCATCTTCTCACCTTCCCACCGTTCCTAAAACTCTTTTCAATCTTTTTTTTCTTCTATCCTAAAGATCTAGTCTGATCTTCAGTCAAAAAAAAAAAAAAAAAAAAATTCTAAACACTCAAAAGTGACTGATCAATTCCCTATCCAATCAGTTACGTTTTTATTCAAAAAAAAAAGAAAAAAAAATCGTTTGTTGCTGAGAAAACACGAAAACTTTGATCTTCATTTGTTCTTTCATTTTCTATCTTTCATCTCCTTTAAAAAAAAAAATAAAAAAAAATGAGTGGTATTAAATTGGAGTTTCCACCGTTCTATGGAAGAGACGATCCAAAAGCGTATCTAGAGTGGGAGAAAAGGATTGACCTCGTTTTTGGTAGCAAAAACTATTCTGAGCTTAAGAAGGTACGAAAAGCAACCTATGAGTTTTATGGTTATGCTAATACTTGGTGGGATCAGTTGGTGACATTTAGGAGACAAAATGGCAAGTATCCCGTCGAAACATGGGCTGAGATGAAGGCTGTTATGAGAAAACGTTTTGTGCCCTGTGGCTATGACCAAGAGCAACATTATGTGGACAATTTTCGGAAGTTAAAGGACTTGATGCTTGAGTATCTTCAGGCTGAGCAGCAGCAGCTCAAGAAGAGAAACACAAAACCAAAAGTCGAAGCCAAACCGCCCACGGAAGTTGCAGAGTTTGTGGAACAATCTGGTCATGAAGAAGTGATAGCAGTTCAAAAGAATTTACAATCTGCTCTTACTGTGGAAGAGGAGACTCACGAGAAGAATGAACAACCTGAATGCATGGTTCAAGAGCCAGAATCAAAGAAATCCGACGAAGGAGATTCGGGGGAACAGCAAACCGGCGGAAACATTACCAATGCTGTCCCAAAGAAACCGTACACAAAAAGCGATTGAGGAAAATCCTGGAGTCATATATTCCATGCTGATAAAGGAGAAGAATCCAGACTCACCTCAACTTTTTCCAATCAAAGATGGTACAGTTTCGAGTGACCTAACACCAAACTTTTCAACAAGTGTTTGCTAATATCCAACAATCAAACCTTTGCCTTGTTCCAGTGTCATATCCTAAGAGACATTGGGGTATAATCAAGAGCCTTCCGTAACTCTTGTGTGACCATTCGATCCATCATCTATCCATCTATCCATTTCCACAACTCGAAAGTGTCGAATCCTTGGGAGGATCACATCATTTGGTATCACATCAACAATCACAACTCTGATACCAAATGATGTGATCCTCCCAAGGATTCGACACTTTCGAGTTGTGGAAATGGATAGATGGATAGATGATGGATCGAATGGTCACACAAGAGTTGCGGAAGGCTCTTGATATACCTCAATGTCTCCTAGGATATGACACACCTAGACAAGACAAGGTTTGATTGTTGGATATTACACACCAAGCAATCGAAAGTTCTAAAAGAACAAAAGAGATTCACTCTAAAATATGTTGAAAAGAAAGTTGATTTTTTATTTGTGATGGTCTAGGCGTGCTTATATAGCACAAGGAAGAGTAGAAAATATCTAAGCAATATGAATTGCTGGAAATAAAATAAAACTTAAAACAAAAGAAAATAAAATAACTCTTGTACTTCTTGTACTTCTTGTACTTCAGCTCCACGAAATGGATCACTATTTGGGCCTTGTGGACTTGGTAGAAATACCTCCTGGATGCCAAACATAAGTCTGGAAGCTTGCAAACCAATTGGGTATAGAACTCTTCAAGTTTTGAACCAGAGTGACCCATCTTGGCAAATAGAGTGTATCTTTCTCATCCGATGGAATTTCCTTCTTTTCTTGGGCTTGTTGGAAACCTAAGAGATCCAACAAGATTCTCCAATTTGTTTTACATCGAGATCGTACCTGAGTTGGGCTGTGCATCATAATCTTTGGCTCAGTCGCGCAATAGGGCCTGAAGCAGATCCATTGAATTGTAAAATTCATATCTCCCAAGTCTGAATCGGCGTTGTTGTGATTCCAATTTTCCCAGATCCTTTGATGATTCAAGATTCCAGAATAATTTGTCTCATAGCTTGATTCCTTCTGGTTTGGTTGGAAATAATTATTCAACACACGTATGTCTGAATCGCGTAAGCTGGGAATCACTTGACTTGGAAGTTGAATAACTTCTTCACCTAAACTCGGATTGGACTGATTCCAGTTTGATATGAACCTCTGATGAGTTGAAATTATAGTCCAAGTTGTTGTTGAAATGTGAAAATTGAGCTTGGACTTCACTTGGTCTGAACAAGGCACGTGGGTTTTCTCTGGTGTTGGGAGGATCACATCATACATGGGTCACACTGCTTGCATCTAAGGATAGAGTATATGATGCATTTGTTAATTTTCAATCATATGTTACGAACCAGTTTAATGCCAAGATCAAGGTATTCAGGTCTGATAATGATGGGGAATACACTAGTCATAAGTTCAAAGATCACTTAGCAAGACATGGGATCATACACCAAACTAGCTACCCATATACACCTCAACAAAATGGTGTAGCTGAGAGGAAGAATAGACATCTTATGGAAGTTGCAAGATCCATGATGTTTAACACCAATGTCCCAAAGAGATTCTGGAGTGATGCTGTCATGGCTTCTTGTTACCTGATAAATAGGATACCAACAAGGATCCTAACTGATTTAGCACCATTTGGGGTATTGAACCGAACCAAACCTTCTATTGATCACTTACGAGTATTTGGTTGCATTTGTTTTGTACTGAGACCAGGTGAACTGAGGGACAAGCTTGAAGCTAAGAGCACAAAATGCATGTTCCTAGGCTACTCTACTACTCAAAAGGGCTACAAGTGCTATGACTTCTCAAAGAACAGAACAATTGTGTCAAGAGATTTCAAGTTCATTGAGCACCAAGGGTATTATGATATGAAGGATTGGGGGAGTTTGAAAGATTTGGCAAGATCACCATCAGATAGAGCCGCGAGTCTCCAACATCTCCTTAGTCATCTTGGGAATCCTCCTCCTCGGAGAGAAGAACAATCTGATAATGTTGAAACCAACCAACAAGGAGTGGAGACTACAGAAGACCAACCTAATACTGACTTGGGAATACACATACTGCTCCAAACCCCATGGAAGAAACTGATACCACTGAGCACACTCAGCCGGAACCAAACCCACTTGACATGGAACAAGAACAAGATCAAGATGAGGATGGTATGCCTGAAGATGTGGTTCAAGAGGATCACCATGATGAGGTTAGACATGAAGCAGAAACTCCTCCTCCTCCACCACCACCTCCTCTTCGGAGAAGCACTAGACAGAGGTTTGGACCCGAACATTGGAAGGTCACTAGAGTCTATTTCAACAACCAAGCTGTAGCGCATCCTATACAAGCTGTGTGTTCGCTTGACCTGTTACCAACTGCTCATCAAGCCTTCCTTGGAAAAATTGATGCTCAATGGATTCCACAGAGTTATGAAGAAGCCAAAGGGAGTAACGAATGGCTGGGAGCAGTGGATGATGAGGTTGGAGCTATGAAAAGGAATCATACATGGGATAAAGCCGACCTACCTTTGGGAAAAAAGGCTGTTAGTTCAAGGTGGCTTTTCACTATCAAGTATCTGAGCAATGGAGATGTTGAGAGGTACGAAGCAAGACTTGTTGTAAGAGGATTCACACAGACTTATGGAGATGACTACACAAAAACGTTTGCTCCAGTCGCCAAGCTGCATACAGTTAGAGTTGTTCTCTCATTGGCTACAAATCTGGATTGGGAGTTATGGCAAATGGATGTGAAGAATGCGTTCTTGCAAGGAGAACTTGAAGAAGAAGTGTACATGACTCCACCACCAGGCCTTGAAGACTCCATTGCTCCGGGAAAAGTTCTGCGGCTTAGAAAAGCCATCTATGGACTAAAGCAATCTCCAAGAGCTTGGTACCACAAACGGAGCTGTACTCTCGAAGAGAAAGGGTTCAAGAGTTCTGAAGCTGATCACACATTGTTCACAGTCCAAAGTCCACGAGGAATCGTTGTCGTATTGGTCTATGTGGATGACCTTATCATATCCGGCAATAATAAGGAAGGTATTCTCGAAACTAAAACCTATCTTAAAACTGTATTTGATATCAAAGATCTTGGGGAACTAAAATATTTCCTAGGGATTAAAGTATGTCGCTCTTCGGAGGGCTTATTTCTATCACAAAGGAAATATACTCTTGACTTGCTGAATGAGACAGGTAAAATAGGAGCAAAGCCAGCCAAAACTCCTCTTGTAGATGGCTACAAGGTCAAGCGAAAGGGGGAGAAAAAGGGAAAAGAGCTTGAAGAAGAAGATCCATTAAACAAACCATATGCAGATCCTCTCCAATACCGAAGACTAGTGGGTAAGCTTATCTATCTAACATTAACAAGACCTGACTTATGTTTTGCTGTGAATCAGGTGAGTCAATACATGCAAAACCCCACAGTCTACCATTGGAACATGGTAGAGAGGATACTCAGATATCTAAAAGGGAGTCCAGGACAAGGCATATGGATGGGAAAGAATGAGAATGCCGAGATTGTTGGTTATTGTGATGCAGACTACGCTGGTGACACGAATGATAGGAAGTCAACCACTGGATATTGCACATTCATTGGAGGGAATTTGGTGACATGGAAGTCTAAGAAGCAGAAGGTAGTGTCATGTTCAAGTGCTGAATCCGAGTATAGAGCAATGAGGAAGCTCACGGAAGAACTCATTTGGCTTAAGGCACTACTCAGAGATCTAGGCATTGAAACCACAAGACCCATCACCATGCATTGTGACAATCAGGCTGCTATACACATTGCCAGCAACTCTGTGTTTCACGAGAGGACCAAGCACATAGAAGTTGACTGCCACAAAGTTCGAGAGAAGATCAAAGAAGGAGTCACACTACCATGCTTTACAAGAGGTGAAGATCAACTAGCAGACATCTTCACCAAAGCTGCGAGTCTTAAGGTTTGCAAACACATCTACAGCAAACTAGGGCTTGTGGATCCAACTCACCCTTGATCATATCCCCTACTCATAGACGTTATGCTCTTTTCCTCATCATAGATTTTTTCCCAACTGGTTTTTTTTTCTATGATGAGGTTTTTACCGAGGTAACGCCTATGTAGGTCCAAGCTAAGTCTTTGTTCACCGACGGCCAAGCTTGAGGGGGAGTATTGAGAAAAGGCATTCCGTGAAGATGGCCGGGTACTATTCATCTCGGGTACTATTCATCTCGAGACCCGAGATTACTATTCATCCCGTGAATCTATTAAGAAAAGGCATTCTGTGTAGAAGATCGGGTACTATTCATCTCGGGTACTATTCAACCCGAGACCCGAGATTACTATTCATCCGTGCTGTAAGCTGCGGTTTCACTTTTGCTGCAGTTTTTTTTTATCTAGGGCATCCTCCTTCTTCTATAAAAGGAGGAAACCCTTTTTCTCTTGTTAATTAACACAATATGGATGCCTCCTTAGGCTTATAAGAAGAAAATGGCTGTGGCTTTCATTCTCTCAAATTCATCTAATCTCTGTCCTAATTTCTCCATCTAATCTCTTTAAAATCTCACTTTGGTATAAGCTATAATGCTAGTTTCTTACTTTGACTTGCATCTACACCTTGGTAGCATGCTTAATCACGTCATCAAGAGTTCTAAAAGACTGAATCTAAGCTTTTCATGATGTTTCATCACTCAAACCCAGTGCAGAGCATACAATTCCTCTGTGTATTGGCTCTTGAACATCTCAAAGTTGTTTTGAGGGATTAAACTTCTATGACTACACTTCAACACTTCTATTGACTCTCATTTGTATCTTGAAGAGTCATAACTTTGTTTTTAGGTCTATCAGCTTGAAATGGCCAAATCCTTGTCAATAAAACCATATATTCTTCATATTCACATCAATAGGTGTTGTTTCAACCTCCATATGTATCTTCTTGCTACAACACCCCATATTCACCATTAGAAACTCCTATGAGATTCAAAGAACAAACAGAACTATGGTATAAGCTATAATGCTAGTTTCTTACTTTGACTTGCATCTACAGCTTGGTAGCATGCTTAATCACATCATCAAGAGTTCTAAAACCTGAATCGAAGCTTTTCATGAAGTTTTATCACTCAAACCCAGTACAGAGCATACAATTCCTCTGTGTAGTGGCTACTGAACATGTTAAAGCTTTTTTGGGAGATTAAACTCCTATTGACTCTCATTTGTATCTTGAAGAGTCATAACTTTGGTTTTAGGTCTAACAGCTTGTAATGGCCAAATCCTTGTCAATGAAACCAGTGATTCTTCATATTCACATCAATAGGTGTTGCTTAAGCATCTAGATGTGTCTTCTTGCTACAACTCTTCATATTCACCATTAGAGACTCCAATGAGATTTTAAGAACTAACAAAACTATGGTATAAACTATAATGCTTATTTCTTACTTTGACGTGCAGCTACACCTTGGTAGCATGCTTAATCACGTCATCAAGAGTTCTAAAAGGCTGAATCTCACCTTTTCATGAAGTTTCATCACTGAAACCCAGTACTGAGCATAAAAAGGCTCTCTGTAGTGGCTATTGAACATCTCAAAGCTGTTGTGACAGATGAAACTCCTATGACTACACTTCAACACTTTGATTCACTCTTTTTTGTATCATGAAGAGTCATCACTCTAATTTAGGTCTCACAGCTTGAAATGGCCAAATCCTTGTCAATGAAGCAATTAATTCTTCATATTCACATCAATAGATGTTGTTTAAACCTCCATAAGTGTCTTCTTGTTACACCTCCCCATATTCACCATTAGAATCTCGTATGAGATTCAAACAACTAACAGAACTATGGTATAAGTTATAATGCTAGTTTCTTACTTTGACTTGCATCTACACCTTGGTAGCATGCTTAATCACGTCATCAAGAGTACTAAAACCCTGAATCTAAGCTTTTCATGAAGTTTTATCACTCACCCCAGTACAGAGCATAAAATTCCTCTGTGTAGTGGCTCTTGAACATCTTAGAGCTGTTTTGAGAGATTAAACTCCTATTGACTCTCATTTGTATCTTGAAGAGTCATAACTTTGGTTTTAGGTCTAACAGCTTGTAATGGCCAAATCCTTGTCAAAAAAACCAGTGATTCTTCATATTATATCAATAAGTGTTGCTTAAGCATTCAGATGTGTCTTCTTGCTACAACTCCCCATATTCACCATTAGAGACTCCTATGAGATTTTAAGAACTAACAAAACTATGGTATAACCTATAATGCTTATTTCTTACTTTGACTTGGATCTACACCTTGGTAGCATGCTTAATCACGTCATCAAGAGGTCTAAAAGGCTGAATCTCAGCTTTTCATGAAGTTTCATCACTGAAACCCTGTACTGAGCATAAAAAAGGCTCTCTGTAATGGCTATTGAACATCTGAAAGCTGTTGTGACAGATGAAACTCCTATGACTACACTTCAACACTTTGATTCACTCTTTTTTGTATCATGAAGAGTCATCACCCTAATTTAGGTCTCTCAGCTTGAAATGGCCAAATCCTTGTCAATGAAACAATTAATTCTTCATATTCACATCAATAGATGTTGTTTAAACCTCCATAAGTGTCTTCTTGTTACCCCACCCCATATTCACCATTAGAATCTCGTAGGAGATTCAAACAACTAACAGAACTATGGTATAAGCTATAATGCTAGTTTCTTACTTTGACTTGCATCTACACCTTGGTAGCATGCTTAATCACGTCATCAAGAGTTCTAAAACCCTGAATCTAAGCTTTTCATGAAGTTTTATCACTCACCCTAGTACAGAGCATAAAATTCCTCTGTGTAGTGGCTCTTGAACATCTCAAAGCTGTTTTGAGAGATTAAACTCCTATTGACTCTCATTTGTATCTTGAAGAGTCATACTTTGGTTTTAGGTCTAACAGCTTGTAAGGGCCAAATCCTTGTTAATGAAACCAATGATTCTTTATATTCACATCAATAGGTGTTGCTTAAGCATTCAGATGTGTCTTCTTGCTACAACTCCCCATATTCACCATTAGAATCTACTATGAGATTCAAAGAACTAACAGAACTATGGTATAAGCTATAATGCTAGTTTCATACTTTGACTTGCATCTACACCTTTGTAGCACGCTTAATGACGTCATCAAGAGTTCTAAAACCCTGAATCTAAGCTTTTCATGAAGTTTTATCACTCAAACCCAGTAGAGAGCATAGAATTCCTCTGTCTACTAGCTCTTGAACATCTCAAAGCTGTTTTAAGAGATTAAACTCCAATTGACTCTCATTTGTATCTTGAAGAGTCATAACTTTGTTTTTAGGTCTATCAGTTTATAATGGCCAAATCCTTGTCAATGAAACCAGTGATTTTTCATATTCACATTAATAGGTGTTGTTTAAGCATCCAGATGCGTCTTCTTGCTACAACTCCCCATATTCACCATTAGAAACTCCTATGAGATTCTAAGAACTAACAGAACTATGGTATAAGCTATAATGCTAGTTTCTTACTTTGACTTGCATCTACACCTTGGTAGCATACTTTATAACATCATCAAGAGTTCTAAAAGCCTGAATCTAAGTTTTTCATGAAGTTTTATCACGGAAACCCAGTACAGAGCATACAATTCCTCTGTGTAGTGGCTACTGAACATGTTAAAGCTTTTTTGGGAGATTAAACTCCTATTGACTCTCATTTGAATCTTGAAGAGTCATAACTTTGGGTTTAGGTCTAACAGCTAGTAATGGCCAAATCCTTGTCAATGAAACCAGTGATTCTTCATATTCACATCAATAGGTGTTGCTTAAGTATCTAGATGTGTCTTCTTGCTACAACTCTTCATATTCACAATTATAAACTCCAATGGGATTTTAAGAACTAACAAAACTATGGTATAAACTATAATGCTTATTTTTTACTTTGACTTGCAGCTACACCTTGGTAGCATGCTTAATCACGTCATCAAGAGTTCTAAAAGGCTGAATCTCAGCTTTTCATGAAGTTTCATCACTGAAACCCAGTACTGAGCATAAAAAGGCTCTCTGTAGTGGCTATTGAACATCTGAAAGCTGTTGTGACAGATGAAACTCCTATGACTACACTTCAACACTTTGATTCACTCTTTTTTGTATCATGAAGAGTCATCACTCTAATTTAGGTCTCTCAGCTTGAAATGGCCAAATCCTTGTCAATGAAACAATTAATTCTTCATATTCACATCAATAGATGTTGTTTAAACCTCCATAAGTGTCTTCTTGTTACCCCACCCCATATTCACCATTAGAATCTCGTATGAGATTCAAACAACTAACAGAACTATGGTATAAGCTACAATGCTAGTTTCTTACTTTGACTTCCATCTACACCTTGGTAGCATGCTTAATCACGTCATCAAGAGTTCTAAAACCCTGAATCTAAGCTTTTCATGATTTTTTATCACTCACCCCAGTACAGAGCATAAAATTCCTCTGTGTAGTGGCTCTTGAACATCTCAAAGCTGTTTTGAGAGATTAAACTCCTATTGACTCTCATTTGTATCTTGAAGAGTCATACTTTGGTTTTAGGTCTAACAGCTTGTAGGGGGCAAATCCTTGTCAATGAAACCAATGATTCTTTATATTCACATCAATAGGTGTTGCTTAAGCATTCAGATGTGTCTTCTTGCTACAAATCCCCATATTCACCATTAGAATCTACTATGAGATTCAAAGAACTAACAGAACTATGGTATAAGCTATAATGCTAGTTTCATACTTTGACTTGCATCTACACCTTTGTAGCATGCTTAATCACGTCATCAAGAGTTCTAAAACCCTGAATCTAAGCTTTTCATGAAGTTTTATCACTCAAACCCAGTACAAAGCATAGAATTCCTCTGTCTACTGGCTCTTGAACATCTCAAAGCTGTTTTAAGAGATTAAACTCCAATTGACTCTCATTTGTATCTTGAAGAGTCATAACTTTGTTTTTAGGTCTATCAGTTTATAATGGCCAAATCTTTGTCAATGAAACCAGTGATTTTTCATATTCACATTAATAGGTGTTGTTTAAGCATCCAGATGCGTCTTCTTGCTACAACTCCCCATATTCACCATTAGAAACTCCTATGAGATTCTAAGAACTAACATAACTATGGTATAAGCTATAATGCTAGTTTCTTACTTTGACTTGCATCTACACCTTGGTAGCATGCTAAATCACATCATCAAGAGTTCTAAAAGCCTGAATCTAAGCTTTTCATGAAGTTTTATCACTCAAACCCAGTACAGAGCATACAATTCCTCTGTGTAGTGGCTACTGAACATGTTAAAGCTTTTTTGGGAGATTAAACTCCTATTGACTCTCATTTGTATCTTGAAGAGTCATAACTTTGGTTTTAGGTCTAACAGCTTGTAATGGCCAAATCCTTGTCAATGAAACCAGTGATTTTTCATATTCACATTAATAGGTGTTGTTTAAGCATCCAGATGCGTCTTCTTGCTACAACTCCCCATATTCACCATTAGAAACTCCTATGAGATTCTAAGAACTAACATAACTATGGTATAAGCTATAATGCTAGTTTCTTACTTTGACTTGCATCTACACCTTGGTAGCATGCTTAATCACGTCATCAAGAGTTCTAAAAGCCTGAATCTAAGCTTTTCATGAAGTTTTATCACTGAAACCCAGTACAGAGCATACAATTCCTCTGTGTAGTGGCTACTGAACATGTTAAAGCTTTTTTGGGAGATTAAACTCCTATTGACTCTCATTTGTATCTTGAAGAGTCATAACTTTGGTTTTAGGTCTAACAGCTTGTAATGGCCAAATCCTTGTCAATGAAACCAGTGATTTTTCATATTCACATTAATAGGTGTTGTTTAAGCATCCAGATGCGTCTTCTTGCTACAACTCCCCATATTCACCATTAGAAACTCCTATGAGATTCTAAGAACTAACATAACTATGGTATAAGC
The DNA here is from genome assembly GCA_028015245.1 of Cardamine occulta. Lineage (NCBI taxonomy): Eukaryota > Viridiplantae > Streptophyta > Magnoliopsida > Brassicales > Brassicaceae > Cardamine > Cardamine occulta. The sequence goes on from CM051379.1 coordinate 1,153,168, forward strand.
TATAATGCTAGTTTCTTACTTTGACTTGCATCTACACCTTGGTAGCATGCTTAATCACGTCATCAAGAGTTCTAAAAGCCTGAATCTAAGCTTTTCATGAAGTTTTATCACTGAAACCCAGTACAGAGCATACAATTCCTCTGTGTAGTGGCTACTGAACATGTTAAAGCTTTTTTGGGAGATTAAACTCCTATTGACTCTCATTTGTATCTTGAAGAGTCATAACTTTGGTTTTAGGTCTAACAGCTTGTAATGGCCAAATCCTTGTCAATGAAACCAGTGATTTTTCATATTCACATTAATAGGTGTTGTTTAAGCATCCAGATGCGTCTTCTTGCTACAACTCCCCATATTCACCATTAGAAACTCCTATGAGATTCTAAGAACTAACATAACTATGGTATAAGCTAGAATGCTAGTTTCTTACTTTGACTTGCATCTACACCTTGGTAGCATGCTTAATCACGTCATCAAGAGTTCTAAAAGCCTGAATCTAAGCTTTTCATGAAGTTTCATCACTGAAACCCAGTACAGAGCATACAATTCCTCTGTGTAGTGGCTACTGAACATGTTAAAGCTTTTTTGGGAGATTAAACTCCTATTGACTCTCATTTGTATCTTGAAGAGTCATAACTTTGGTTTTAGGTCTAACAGCTTGTAATGGCCAAATCCTTGTCAATGAAACCAGTGATTCTTCATATTCACATCAATAGGTGTTGCTTAAGCATCTAGATGTGTCTTCTTGCTACAACTCTTCATATTCACCATTAGAGACTCCATTGAGATTTTAAGAACTAACAAAACTATGGTATAAACTATAATGCTTATTTTTTACTTTGACTTGCAGCTACACCTTGGTAGCATGCTTAATCACGTCATCAAGAGTTCAAAACGGCTGAATCTCAGCTTTTCATGAAGTTTCATCACTGAAACCCAGTACTGAGCATAAAAAGGCTCTCTGTAGTGGCTATTGAACATCTGAAAGCTGTTGTGACAGATGAAACTCCTATGACTACACTTCAACACTTTGATTCACTCTTTTTTGTATCATGAAGAGTCATCACTCTAATTTAGGTCTCTCAGCTTGAAATGGCCAAATCATTTTCAATGAAACAATTAATTCTTCATATTCACATCAATAGATGTTGTTTAAACCTCCATAAGTGTCTTCTTGTTACACCTCCCCATATTCACCACTAGAATCTCGTATGAGATTCAAACAACTAACAGAACTATGGTATAAGCTATAATGCTAGTTTCTTACTTTGACTTGCATCTACACCTTGGTAGCATGCTTAATCACGTCATCAAGAGTTCTAAAAGCCTGAATCTAAGCTTTTCATGAAGTTTTATCACTGAAACCCAGTACAGAGCATACAATTCCTCTGTGTAGTGGCTACTGAACATGTTAAAGCTTTTTTTGGAGATTAAACTCCTATTGACTCTCATTTGTATCTTGAAGAGTCATAACTTTGGTTTTAGGTCTAACAGCTTGTAATGGCCAAATCCTTGTCAATGAAACCAGTGATTCTTCATATTCACATCAATAGGTGTTGCTTAAGCATCTAGATGTGTCTTCTTGCTACAACTCTTCATATTCACCATTAGAGACTCCAATGAGATTTTAAGAACTAACAAAACTATGGTATAAACTATAATGCTTATTTTTTACTTTGACTTGCAGCTACACCTTGGTAGCATGCTTAATCACGTCATCAAGAGTTCTAAAAGGCTGAATCTCAGCTTTTCATGAAGTTTTATCACTGAAACCCTGTACTGAGCATAAAAAAGGCTCTCTGTAGTGGCTGTTGAACATCTGAAAGCTGTTGTGACAGATGAAACTCCTATGACTACACTTCAACACTTTGATTCACTCTTTTTTGTATCATGAAGAGTCATCACTCTAATTTAGGTCTCTCAGCTTGAAATGGCCAAATCCTTGTCAATGAAACAATTAATTCTTCATATTCACATCAATAGATGTTGTTTAAACCTCCATAAGTGTCTTCTTGTTACCCCACCCCATATTCACCATTAGAATCTCGTATGAGATTCAAACAACTAACAGAACTATGGTATAAGCTATAATGCTAGTTTCTTACTTTGACTTGCATCTACACCTTGGTAGCATGCTTAATCACGTCATCAAGAGTTCTAAAACCCTGAATCTAAGCTTTTCATGAAGTTTTATCACTCACCTCAGTACAGAGCATAAAATTCCTCTGTTAGTGGCTCTTGAACATCTCAAAGCTGTTTTGAGAGATTAAACTCCTATTGACTCTCATTTGTATCTTGAAGAGTCATACTTTGGTTTTAGGTCTAACAGCTTGTAAGGGCCAAATCCTTGTCAATGAAACCAATGATTCTTTATATTCACATCAATAGGTGTTGCTTAAGCATTCAGATGTGTCTTCTTGCTACAACTCCCCATATTCACCATTAGAATCTACTATGAGATTCAAAGAACTAACAGAACTATGGTATAAGCTATAATGCTAGTTTCATACTTTGACTTGCATCTACACCTTTGTAGCATGCTTAATCACGTCATCAAGAGTTCTAAAACCCTGAATCTAAGCTTTTCATGAAGTTTTATCACTCAAACCCAAAGACAGAGCATACAATTCCTCTGTCTACTGGCTCTTGAACATCTCAAAGTTGTTTTAAGGGATTAAACTCCAATTGACTCTCATTTGTATCTTGAAGAGTCATAACTTTGTTTTTAGGTCTATCAGTTTATAATGGCCAAATCTTTGTCAATGAAACCAGTGATTTTTCATATTCACATTAATAGGTGTTGTTTAAGCATCTAGATGCGTCTTCTTGCTACAACTCCCCATATTCACCATTAGAAACTCCTATGAGATTCTAAGAACTAACATAACTATGGTATAAGCTATAATGCTAGTTTCTTACTTTGACTTGCATCTACACCTTGGTAGCATGCTTAATCACGTCATCAAGAGTTCTAAAAGCCTGAATCTAAGCTTTTCATGAAGTTTTATCACTGAAACCCAGTACAGAGCATACAATTCCTCTGTGTAGTGGCTACTGAACATGTTAAAGCTTTTTTGGGAGATTAAACTCCTATTGACTCTCATTTGTATCTGGAAGAGTCATAACTTTGGTTTTAGGTCTAACAGCTTGTAATGGCCAAATCCTTGTCAATGAAACCAGTGATTCTTCATATTCACATCAATAGGTGTTGCTTAAGCATCTAGATGTGTCTTCTGGCTACAACTCTTCATATTCACCATTAGAGACTCCATTGAGATTTTAAGAACTAACAAAACTATGGTATAAACTATAATGCTTATTTTTTACTTTGACTTGCTTCTACACTTTGGTAGCATGCTTAAGCACATCATCAAGAGTGCTAAAAAGCTGAATCTAAGCCTTTGATGAAGTTTGATCACTTGAAACCCAGTACTGAGCATAAAAAGGCTCTCTGTAGTGGCTATTGAACATCTGAAAGCTGTTGTGACAGATGAAACTCCTATGACTACACTTCAACACTTCGATTCACTCTTTTTTGTATCATGAAGAGTCATCACTCTAATTTAGGTCTCTCAGCTTGAAATGGCCAAATCATTTTCAATGAAACAATTAATTCTTCATATTCACATCAATAGATGTTGTTTAAACCTCCATAAGTGTCTTCTTGTTTCACCTCCCCGTATTCACCACTAGAATCTCGTATGAGATTCAAACAACTAACAGAACTATGGTATAAGCTATAATGCTAGTTTCTTACTTTGACTTGCATCTACACCTTGGTAGCATGCTTCATCACGTCATCAAGAGTACTAAAACCCTGAATCTAAGCTTTTTATGAAGTTTTATCACTCAAACCCAGTACAGAGCATACAATTCCTCTGTGTAGTGGCTACTGAACATGTTAAAGCTTTTTTGGGAGATTAAACTCCTATTGACTCTCATTTGTATCTTGAAGAGTCATAACTTTGGTTTTAGGTCTAACAGCTTGTAATGGCCAAATCCTTGTCAATGAAACCAGTGATTCTTCATATTCACATCAATAGGTGTTGCTTAAGCATCTAGATGTGTCTTCTTGCTACAACTCTTCATATTCACCATTAGAGACTCCAATGAGATTTTAAGAACTAACAAAACTATGGTATAAACTATAATGCTTATTTTTTACTTTGACTTGCAGCTACACCTTGGTAGCATGCTTAATCACGTCATCAAGAGTTCTAAAAGGCTGAATCTCAGCTTTTCATGAAGTTTTATCACTGAAACCCAGTACTGAGCATAAAAAGGCTCTCTGTAGTGGCTGTTGAACATCTGAAAGCTGTTGTGACAGATGAAACTCCTATGACTACACTTCAACACTTTGATTCACTCTTTTTTGTATCATGAAGAGTCATCACTCTAATTTAGGTCTCTCAGCTTGAAATGGCCAAATCCTTGTCAATGAAACAATTAATTCTTCATATTCACATCAATAGATGTTGTTTAAACCTCCATAAGTGTCTTCTTGTTACCCCACCCCATATTCACCATTAGAATCTCGTATGAGATTCAAACAACTAACAGAACTATGGTATAAGCTATAATGCTAGTTTCTTACTTTGACTTGCATCTACACCTTGGTAGCATGCTTAATCACGTCATCAAGAGTTCTAAAACCCTGAATCTAAGCTTTTCATGAAGTTTTATCACTCACCCCAGTACAGAGCATAAAATTCCTCTGTGTAGTGGCTCTTGAACATCTCAAAGCTGTTTTGAGAGATTAAACTCCTATTGACTCTCATTTGTATCTTGAAGAGTCATACTTTGGTTTTAGGTCTAACAGCTTGTAAGGGCCAAATCCTTGTCAATGAAACCAATGATTCTTTATATTCACATCAATAGGTGTTGCTTAAGCATTCAGATGTGTCTTCTTGCTACAACTCCCCATATTCACCATTAGAATCTACTATGAGATTCAAAGAACTAACAGAACTATGGTATAAGCTATAATGCTAGTTTCATACTTTGACTTGCATCTACACCTTTGTAGCATGCTTAATCACGTCATCAAGAGTTCTAAAACCCTGAATCTAAGCTTTTCATGAAGTTTTATCACTCAAACCCAGTACAGAGCATACAATTCCTCTGTCTACTGGCTCTTGAACATCTCAAAGCTGTTTTAAGGGATTAAACTCCAATTGACTCTCATTTGTATCTTGAAGAGTCATAACTTTGTTTTTAGGTCTATCAGTTTATAATGGCCAAATCTTTGTCAATGAAACCAGTGATTTTTCATATTCACATTAATAGGTGTTGTTTAAGCATCCAGATGCGTCTTCTTGCTACAACTCCCCATATTCACCATTAGAAACTCCTAAGAGATTCTAAGAACTAACATAACTATGGTATAAGCTATAATGCTAGTTTCTTACTTTGACTTGCATCTACACCTTGGTAGCATGCTTAATCACGTCATCAAGAGTTCTAAAAGCCTGAATCTAAGCTTTTCATGAAGTTTTATCACTGAAACCCAGTACAGAGCATACAAATCCTCTGTGTAGTGGCTACTGAACATGTTAAAGCTTTTTTGGGAGATTAAACTCCTATTGACTCTCATTTGTATCTTGAAGAGTCATAACTTTGGTTTTAGGTCTAACAGCTTGTAATGGCCAAATCCTTGTCAATGAAACCAGTGATTCTTCATATTCACATCAATAGGTGTTGCTTAAGCATCTAGATGTGTCTTCTTGCTATAACTCTTCATATTCACCATTAGAGACTCCATTGAGATTTTAAGAACTAACAAAACTATGGTATAAACTATAATGCTTATTTTTTACTTTGACTTGCAGCTACACCTTGGTAGCATGCTTAATCACGTCATCAAGAGTTCAAAAAGGCTGAATCTCAGCTTTTCATGAAGTTTCATCACTGAAACCCAGTACTGAGCATAAAAAGGCTCTCTATAGTGGCTATTGAACATCTGAAAGCTGTTGTGACAGATGAAACTCCTATGACTACACTTCAACACTTCGATTCACTCTTTTTTGTATCATGAAGAGTCATCACTCTAATTTAGGTCTCTCAGCTTCAAATGGCCAAATCATTTTCAATGAAACAATTAATTCTTCATATTCACATCAATAGATGTTGTTTAAACCTCCATAAGTGTCTTCTTGTTACACCTCCCCATATCCACCACTAGAATCTCGTATGAGATTCAAACAACTAACAGAACTATGGTATAAGCTATAATGCTAGTTTCTTACTTTGACTTGCATCTACACCTTGGTAGCATGCTTAATCACGTCATCAAGAGTACTAAAACCCTGAATCTAAGCTTTTCATGAAGTTTTATCACTCAAACCCAGTACAGAGCATACAATTCCTCTGTGTAGTGGCTACTGAACATGTTAAAGCTTTTTTGGGAGATTAAACTCCTATTGACTCTCATTTGTATCTTGAAGAGTCATAACTTTGGTTTTAGGTCTAACAGCTTGTAATGGCCAAATCCTTGTCAAAGAAACCAGTGATTCTTCATATTAACATCAATAAGTGTTGCTTAAGCATTCAGATGTGTCTTCTTGCTACAACGCCCCATTTGCTTAAGAACTAACAAAACTATGGTATAACCTATAATGCTTATTTCTTACTTTGACTTGGATCTACACCTTGGTAGCATGCTTAATCACGTCATCAAGAGTTTTTAAAGGCTGAGTCTTAGCTTTTCATGAAGTTTCGTCACTGAAACCCACTACTGAGCATAAAGAGGATCTTTGTAGTGGCTATTGAACATCTCAAAGCTGTTGTGACAGATTAAACTCCTATGACAACACTTCAACGCTTTGATTCACTCTTTTTTGTATCATGAAGAGTCATCACTCTGTTTTAGGTCTCTTAGCTTGAAATGGCCAAATCCTTTTCAATGAAACCATTGATTCTTCATATTCACATCAATAGATGTTGTTTAAACCTCCATAAGAGTCTTCTTACTACACCTCCCCATATTCACCATTAGAATCTCCTATGAGATTCAAAGAACTAACAGAACTATGGTATAAGCTATAATGCTAGTTTCTTACTTTGACTTGCATCTACACCTTGGTAGCATGCTTAATCACGTCATCAAGAGTACTAAAACCCTGAATCTAAGCTTTTCATGAAGTTTTATCACTCACCCCAGTACAGAGCATAAAATTCCTCTGTGTAGTGGCTCTTGAACATCTTAGAGCTGTTTTGAGAGATTAAACTCCTATTGACTCTCATTTGTATCTTGAAGAGTCATAACTTTAGTTTTAGGTCTAACAGCTTGTAATGGCCAAATCCTTGTCAAAGAAACCAGTGATTCTTCATATTCACATCAATAAGTGTTGCTTAAGCATTCAGATGTGTCTTCTTGCTACAACTCCCCATATTCACCATTAGAGACTATTATGAGATTTTAAGAACTAACAAAACTATGGTATAACCTATAATGTTTATTTCTTACTTTGACTTGGTTCTACACCTTGGTAGCATGCTTAATCACGTCATCAAGAGTTCTTAAAGGCTGAGTCTTAGCTTTTCATGAAGTTTCGTCACTGAAACCCACTACTGAGCATAAAGAGGCTCTTTGTAGTGGCTATTGAACATCTCAAAGCTGTTGTGACAGATTAAACTCCTATGACAACACTTCAACGCTTTGATTCACTCTTTTTTGTATCATGAAGAGTCATCACTCTGTTTTTAGGTCTCTTAGCTTGAAATGGCCAAATCCTTGTCAATGAAACCATTGATTCTTCATATTCACATCAATAGATGTTGTTTAAACCTCCATAAGTGTCTTCTTACTACACCTCCCCATATTCACCATTAGAATCTCCTATGAGATTCAAAGAACTAACAGAACTATGGTATAAGCTATAATGCTAGTTTCTTACTTTGACTTGCATCTACACCTTGGTAGCATGCTTAATCACGTCATCAAGAGTTCTAAAACCCTGAATCTAAGCTTTTCATGAAGTTTTATCACTCACCTCAGTACAGAGCATAAAATTCCTCTGTGTAGTGGCTCTTGAACATCTCAAAGCTGTTTTGAGAGATTAAACTCCTATTGACTCTCATTTGTATCTTGAAGAGTCATACTTTGGTTTTAGGTCTAACAGCTTGTAAGGGCCAAATCCTTGTCAATGAAACCAATGATTCTTTATATTCACATCAATAGGTGTTGCTTAAGCATTCAGATGTGTCTTCTTGCTACAACTCCCCATATTCACCATTAGAATCTACTATGAGATTCAAAGAACTAACAGAACTATGGTATAAGCTATAATGCTAGTTTCATACTTTGACTTGCATCTACACCTTTGTAGCATGCTTAATCACGTCATCAAGAGTTCTAAAACCCTGAATCTAAGCTTTTCATGAAGTTTTATCACTCAAACCCAGTACAGAGCATACAATTCCTCTGTCTACTGGCTCTTGAACATCTCAAAGTTGTTTTAAGGGATTAAACTCCAATTGACTCTCATTTGTATCTTGAAGAGTCATAACTTTGTTTTTAGGTCTATCAGTTTATAATGGCCAAATCTTTGTCAATGAAACCAGTGATTTTTCATATTCACATTAATAGGTGTTGTTTAAGCATCTAGATGCGTCTTCTTGCTACAACTCCCCATATTCACCATTAGAAACTCCTATGAGATTCTAAGAACTAACATAACTATGGTATAAGCTATAATGCTAGTTTCTTACTTTGACTTGCATCTACACCTTGGTAGCATGCTTAATCACGTCATCAAGAGTTCTAAAAGCCTGAATCTAAGCTTTTCATGAAGTTTTATCATTGAAACCCAAGTACAGAGCATACAATTCCTCCGTAGTGGCTACTTGAACATGTTAAAGCTTTTTTGGGAGATTAAACTCCTATTGACTCTCATTTGTATCTGGAAGAGTCATAACTTTGGTTTTAGGTCTAACAGCTTGTAATGGCCAAATCCTTGTCAATGAAACCAGTGATTCTTCATATTCACATCAATAGGTGTTGCTTAAGCATCTAGATGTGTCTTCTGGCTACAACTCTTCATATTCACCATTAGAGACTCCATTGAGATTTTAAGAACTAACAAAACTATGGTATAAACTATAATGCTTATTTTTTACTTTGACTTGCAGCTACACCTTGGTAGCATGCTTAATCACGTCATCAAGAGTTCAAAAAGGCTGAATCTCAGCTTTTCATGAAGTTTCATCACTGAAACCCAGTACTGAGCATAAAAAGGCTCTCTGTAGTGGCTATTGAACATCTGAAAGCTGTTGTGACAGATGAAACTCCTATGACTACACTTCAACACTTCGATTCACTCTTTTTTGTATCATGAAGAGTCATCACTCTAATTTAGGTCTCTCAGCTTGAAATGGCCAAATCATTTTCAATGAAACAATTAATTCTTCATATTCACATCAATAGATGTTGTTTAAACCTCCATAAGTGTCTTCTTGTTTCACCTCCCCGTATTCACCACTAGAATCTCGTATGAGATTCAAACAACTAACAGAACTATGGTATAAGCTATAATGCTAGTTTCTTACTTTGACTTGCATCTACACCTTGGTAGCATGCTTCATCACGTCATCAAGAGTACTAAAACCCTGAATCTAAGCTTTTTATGAAGTTTTATCACTCAAACCCAGTACAGAGCATACAATTCCTCTGTGTAGTGGCTACTGAACATGTTAAAGCTTTTTTGGGAGATTAAACTCCTATTGACTCTCATTTGTATCTTGAAGAGTCATAACTTTGGTTTTAGGTCTAACAGCTTGTAATGGCCAAATCCTTGTCAATGAAACCAGTGATTCTTCATATTCACATCAATAGGTGTTGCTTAAGCATCTAGATGTGTCTTCTTGCTACAACTCTTCATATTCACCATTAGAGACTCCAATGAGATTTTAAGAACTAACAAAACTATGGTATAAACTATAATGCTTATTTTTTACTTTGACTTGCAGCTACACCTTGGTAGCATGCTTAATCACGTCATCAAGAGTTCTAAAAGGCTGAATCTCAGCTTTTCATGAAGTTTTATCACTGAAACCCAAGATCTTGAGCATAAAAAGGCTCTCTGTAGTGGCTGTTGAACATCTGAAAGCTGTTGTGACAGATGAAACTCCTATGACTACACTTCAACACTTTGATTCACTCTTTTTTGTATCATGAAGAGTCATCACTCTAATTTAGGTCTCTCAGCTTGAAATGGCCAAATCCTTGTCAATGAAACAATTAATTCTTCATATTCACATCAATAGATGTTGTTTAAACCTCCATAAGTGTCTTCTTGTTACCCCACCCCATATTCACCATTAGAATCTCGTATGAGATTCAAACAACTAACAGAACTATGGTATAAGCTATAATGCTAGTTTCTTACTTTGACTTGCATCTACACCTTGGTAGCATGCTTAATCACGTCATCAAGAGTTCTAAAACCCTGAATCTAAGCTTTTCATGAAGTTTTATCACTCACCCAGTACAGAGCATACAATGTCACTCTGTAGTGGCTTTTGAACTTCTCAAAACAGTTATAAGAGATTAAAGTCCTATTGACTCTCATTTGTATCTTGAAGAGTCATACTTTGGTTTTAGGTCTAACAGCTTGTAAGGGCCAAATCCTTGTCAATGAAACCAATGATTCTTTATATTCACATCAATAGGTGTTGCTTAAGCATTCAGATGTGTCTTCTTGCTACAACTCCCCATATTCACCATTAGAATCTACTATGAGATTCAAAGAACTAACAGAACTATGGTATAAGCTATAATGCTAGTTTCATACTTTGACTTGCATCTACACCTTTGTAGCATGCTTAATCACGTCATCAAGAGTTCTAAAACCCTGAATCTAAGCTTTTCATGAAGTTTTATCACTCAAACCCAGTACAGAGCATACAATTCCTCTGTCATCTGGCTCTTGAACATCTCAAAGCTGTTTTAAGGGATTAAACTCCAATTGACTCTCATTTGTATCTTGAAGAGTCATAACTTTGTTTTTAGGTCTATCAGTTTATAATGGCCAAATCTTTGTCAATGAAACCAGTGATTTTTCATATTCACATTAATAGGTGTTGTTTAAGCATCCAGATCTTCTTGCTACAACTCCCCATATTCACCATTAGAAACTCCTAAGAGATTCTAAGAACTAACATAACTATGGTATAAGCTATAATCCTAGTTTCTTACTTTGACTTGCATCTACACCTTGGTAGCATGCTTAATCACGTCATCAAGAGTTCTAAAAGCCTGAATCTAAGCTTTTCATGAAGTTTTATCACTGAAACCCAGTACAGAGCATACAAATCCTCTGTGTAGTGGCTACTGAACATGTTAAAGCTTTTTTGGGAGATTAAACTCCTATTGACTCTCATTTGTATCTTGAAGAGTCATAACTTTGGTTTTAGGTCTAACAGCTTGTAATGGCCAAATCCTTGTCAATGAAACCAGTGATTCTTCATATTCACATCAATAGGTGTTGCTTAAGCATCTAGATGTGTCTTCTTGCTATAACTCTTCATATTCACCATTAGAGACTCCATTGAGATTTTAAGAACTAACAAAACTATGGTATAAACTATAATGCTTATTTTTTACTTTGACTTGATGCTACACCTTGGTAGCATGCTTAATCACGTCATCAAGAGTTCAAAAAGGCTGAATCTCAGCTTTTCATGAAGTTTCATCACTGAAACCCAGTACTGAGCATAAAAAGGCTCTCTATAGTGGCTATTGAACATCTGAAAGCTGTTGTGACAGATGAAACTCCTATGACTACACTTCAACACTTCGATTCACTCTTTTTTGTATCATGAAGAGTCATCACTCTAATTTAGGTCTCTCAGCTTCAAATGGCCAAATCATTTTCAATGAAACAATTAATTCTTCATATTCACATCAATAGATGTTGTTTAAACCTCCATAAGTGTCTTCTTGTTACACCTCCCCATATCCACCACTAGAATCTCGTATGAGATTCAAACAACTAACAGAACTATGGTATAAGCTATAATGCTAGTTTCTTACTTTGACTTGCATCTACACCTTGGTAGCATGCTTAATCACGTCATCAAGAGTACTAAAACCCTGAATCTAAGCTTTTCATGAAGTTTTATCACTCAAACCCAAAGACAGAGCATACAATTCCTCAGTAGTGGCTACTCGAACATGTTAAAGCTTTTTTGGGAGATTAAACTCCTATTGACTCTCATTTGTATCTTGAAGAGTCATAACTTTGGTTTTAGGTCTAACAGCTTGTAATGGCCAAATCCTTGTCAAAGAAACCAGTGATTCTTCATATTAACATCAATAAGTGTTGCTTAAGCATTCAGATGTGTCTTCTTGCTACAACGCCCCATTTGCTTAAGAACTAACAAAACTATGGTATAACCTATAATGCTTATTTCTTACTTTGACTTGGATCTACACCTTGGTAGCATGCTTAATCACGTCATCAAGAGTTTTTAAAGGCTGAGTCTTAGCTTTTCATGAAGTTTCGTCACTGAAACCCACTACTGAGCATAAAGAGGATCTTTGTAGTGGCTATTGAACATCTCAAAGCTGTTGTGACAGATTAAACTCCTATGACAACACTTCAACGCTTTGATTCACTCTTTTTTGTATCATGAAGAGTCATCACTCTGTTTTAGGTCTCTTAGCTTGAAATGGCCAAATCCTTGTCAATGAAACCATTGATTCTTCATATTCACATCAATAGATGTTGTTTAAACCTCCATAAGAGTCTTCTTACTACACCTCCCCATATTCACCATTAGAATCTCCTATGAGATTCAAAGAACTAACAGAACTATGGTATAAGCTATAATGCTAGTTTCTTACTTTGACTTGCATCTACACCTTGGTAGCATGCTTAATCACGTCATCAAGAGTACTAAAACCCTGAATCTAAGCTTTTCATGAAGTTTTATCACTCACCCCAAGTACAGAGCATAAAATTCCTCTGTAGTGGCTCTTGAACATCTTAGAGCTGTTTTGAGAGATTAAACTCCTATTGACTCTCATTTGTATCTTGAAGAGTCATAACTTTAGTTTTAGGTCTAACAGCTTGTAATGGCCAAATCCTTGTCAAAGAAACCAGTGATTCTTCATATTCACATCAATAAGTGTTGCTTAAGCATTCAGATGTGTCTTCTTGCTACAACTCCCCATATTCACCATTAGAGACTATTATGAGATTTTAAGAACTAACAAAACTATGGTATAACCTATAATGTTTATTTCTTACTTTGACTTGGTTCTACACCTTGGTAGCATGCTTAATCACGTCATCAAGAGTTCTTAAAGGCTGAGTCTTAGCTTTTCATGAAGTTTCACATCGAAACCCACTACTGAGCATAAAGAGGCTCTTTGTAGTGGCTATTGAACATCTCAAAGCTGTTGTGACAGATTAAACTCCTATGACAACACTTCAACGCTTTGATTCACTCTTTTTTGTATCATGAAGAGTCATCACTCTGTTTTTAGGTCTCTTAGCTTGAAATGGCCAAATCCTTGTCAATGAAACCATTGATTCTTCATATTCACATCAATAGATGTTGTTTAAACCTCCATAAGTGTCTTCTTACTACACCTCCCCATATTCACCATTAGAATCTCCTATGAGATTCAAAGAACTAACAGAACTATGGTATAAGCTATAATGCTAGTTTCTTACTTTGACTTGCATCTACACCTTGGTAGCATGCTTAATCACGTCATCAAGAGTACTAAAACCCTGAATCTAAGCTTTTCATGAAGTTTTATCACTCACCCCAGTACAGAGCATAAAATTCCTCTGTGTAGTGGCTCTTGAACATCTTAGAGCTGTTTTGAGACATTAAACTCCTATTGACTCTCATTTGTATCTTGAAGAGTCATAACTTTAGTTTTAGGTCTAACAGCTTGTAATGGCCAAATCCTTGTCAATGAAACCAGTGATTTTTCATATTCACATTAATAGGTGTTGTTTAAGCATCCAGATGCGTCTTCTAGCTACAACTCCCCATATTCACCATTAGAAACTCCTATGAGATTTTAAGAACTAACATAACTATGGTATAAGCTATAATGCTAGTTTCTTACTTTGACTTGCATCTACACCTTGGTAGCATGCTTAATCACGTCATCAAGAGTTCTAAAAGCCTGAATCTAAGCTTTTCATGAAGTTTTATCACTGAAACCCAGTACAGAGCATACAAATCCTCTGTGTAGTGGCTACTGAACATGTTAAAGCTTTTTTGGGAGATTAAACTCCTATTGACTCTCATTTGTATCTTGAAGAGTCATAACTTTAGTTTTAGGTCTAACAGCTTGTAATGGCCAAATCCTTGTCAAAGAAACCAGTGATTCTTCATATTCACATCAATAAGTGTTGCTTAAGCATTCAGATGTGTCTTCTTGCTACAACTCCCCATATTCACCATTAGAGACTATTATGAGATTTTAAGAACTAACAAAACTATGGTATAACCTATAATGTTTATTTCTTACTTTGACTTGGTTCTACACCTTGGTAGCATGCTTAATCACGTCATCAAGAGTTCTTAAAGGCTGAGTCTTAGCTTTTCATGAAGTTTCGTCATTGAAACCCACTACTGAGCATAAAGAGGCTCTTTGTAGTGGCTATTGAACATCTCAAAGCTGTTGTGACAGATTAAACTCCTATGACAACACTTCAACGCTTTGATTCACTCTTTTTTGTATCATGAAGAGTCATCACTCTGTTTTTAGGTCTCTTAGCTTGAAATGGCCAAATCCTTGTCAATGAAACCATTGATTCTTCATATTCACATCAATAGATGTTGTTTAAACCTCCATAAGTGTCTTCTTACTACACCTCCCCATATTCACCATTAGAATCTCCTATGAGATTCAAAGAACTAACAGAACTATGGTATAAGCTATAATGCTAGTTTCTTACTTTGACTTGCATCTACACCTTGGTAGCATGCTTAATCACGTCATCAAGAGTACTAAAACCCTGAATCTAAGCTTTTCATGAAGTTTTATCACTCACCCCAGTACAGAGCATAAAATTCCTCTATGTAGTGGCTCTTGAACATCTTAGAGCTGTTTTGAGACATTAAACTCCTATTGACTCTCATTTGTATCTTGAAGAGTCATAACTTTAGTTTTAGGTCTAACAGCTTGTAATGGCCAAATCCTTGTCAATGAAACCAGTGATTTTTCATATTCACATTAATAGGTGTTGTTTAAGCATCCAGATGCGTCTTCTAGCTACAACTCCCCATATTCACCATTAGAAACTCCTATGAGATTTTAAGAACTAACATAACTATGGTATAAGCTATAATGCTAGTTTCTTACTTTGACTTGCATCTACACCTTGGTAGCATGCTTAATCACGTCATCAAGAGTTCTAAAAGCCTGAATCTAAGCTTTTCATGAAGTTTTATCACTGAAACCCAGTACAGAGCATACAAATCCTCTGTGTAGTGGCTACTGAACATGTTAAAGCTTTTTTGGGAGATTAAACTCCTATTGACTCTCATTTGTATCTTGAAGAGTCATAACTTTGGTTTTAGGTCTAACAGCTTGTAATGGCCAAATCCTTGTCAATGAAACCAGTGATTCTTCATATTCACATCAATAGGTGTTGCTTAAGCATCTAGATGTGTCTTCTTGCTATAACTCTTCATATTCACCATTAGAGACTCCATTGAGATTTTAAGAACTAACAAAACTATGGTATAAACTATAATGCTTATTTTTTACTTTGACTTGCAGCTACACCTTGGTAGCATGCTTAATCACGTCATCAAGAGTTCAAAAAGGCTGAATCTCAGCTTTTCATGAAGTTTCATCACTGAAACCCAGTACTGAGCATAAAAAGGCTCTCTATAGTGGCTATTGAACATCTGAAAGCTGTTGTGACAGATGAAACTCCTATGACTACACTTCAACACTTCGATTCACTCTTTTTTGTATCATGAAGAGTCATCACTCTAATTTAGGTCTCTCAGCTTCAAATGGCCAAATCATTTTCAATGAAACAATTAATTCTTCATTTGCTTAAGAACTAACAAAACTATGGTATAACCTATAATGCTTATTTCTTACTTTGACTTGGATCTACACCTTGGTAGCATGCTTAATCACGTCATCAAGAGTTTTTAAAGGCTGAGTCTTAGCTTTTCATGAAGTTTCGTCACTGAAACCCACTACTGAGCATAAAGAGGATCTTTGTAGTGGCTATTGAACATCTCAAAGCTGTTGTGACAGATTAAACTCCTATGACAACACTTCAACGCTTTGATTCACTCTTTTTTGTATCATGAAGAGTCATCACTCTGTTTTAGGTCTCTTAGCTTGAAATGGCCAAATCCTTGTCAATGAAACCATTGATTCTTCATATTCACATCAATAGATGTTGTTTAAACCTCCATAAGAGTCTTCTTACTACACCTCCCCATATTCACCATTAGAATCTCCTATGAGATTCAAAGAACTAACAGAACTATGGTATAAGCTATAATGCTAGTTTCTTACTTTGACTTGCATCTACACCTTGGTAGCATGCTTAATCACGTCATCAAGAGTACTAAAACCCTGAATCTAAGCTTTTCATGAAGTTTTATCACTCACCCCAAGTACAGAGCATAAAATTCCTGTGTAGTGGCTCTTGAACATCTTAGAGCTGTTTTGAGAGATTAAACTCCTATTGACTCTCATTTGTATCTTGAAGAGTCATAACTTTAGTTTTAGGTCTAACAGCTTGTAATGGCCAAATCCTTGTCAAAGAAACCAGTGATTCTTCATATTCACATCAATAAGTGTTGCTTAAGCATTCAGATGTGTCTTCTTGCTACAACTCCCCATATTCACCATTAGAGACTATTATGAGATTTTAAGAACTAACAAAACTATGGTATAACCTATAATGTTTATTTCTTACTTTGACTTGGTTCTACACCTTGGTAGCATGCTTAATCACGTCATCAAGAGTTCTTAAAGGCTGAGTCTTAGCTTTTCATGAAGTTTCAGTCATCGAAACCCACTACTGAGCATAAAGAGGCTCTTTGTAGTGGCTATTGAACATCTCAAAGCTGTTGTGACAGATTAAACTCCTATGACAACACTTCAACGCTTTGATTCACTCTTTTTTGTATCATGAAGAGTCATCACTCTGTTTTTAGGTCTCTTAGCTTGAAATGGCCAAATCCTTGTCAATGAAACCATTGATTCTTCATATTCACATCAATAGATGTTGTTTAAACCTCCATAAGTGTCTTCTTACTACACCTCCCCATATTCACCATTAGAATCTCCTATGAGATTCAAAGAACTAACAGAACTATGGTATAAGCTATAATGCTAGTTTCTTACTTTGACTTGCATCTACACCTTGGTAGCATGCTTAATCACGTCATCAAGAGTACTAAAACCCTGAATCTAAGCTTTTCATGAAGTTTTATCACTCAAACCCAGTACAGAGCATACAATTCCTCTGTGTAGTGGCTACTGAACATGTTAAAGCTTTTTTGGGAGATTAAACTCCTATTGACTCTCATTTGTATCTTGAAGAGTCATAACTTTGGTTTTAGGTCTAACAGCTTGTAATGGCCAAATCCTTGTCAATGAAACCAGTGATTTTTCATATTCACATTAATAGGTGTTGTTTAAGCATCCAGATGCGTCTTCTAGCTACAACTCCCCATATTCACCATTAGAAACTCCTATGAGATTTTAAGAACTAACATAACTATGGTATAAGCTATAATGCTAGTTTCTTACTTTGACTTGCATCTACACCTTGGTAGCATGCTTAATCACGTCATCAAGAGTTCTAAAAGCCTGAATCTAAGCTTTTCATGAAGTTTTATCACTGAAACCCAATATCGAGCATACAATTCCTCTCTGTAGTGGCTACTTGAACATGTTAAAGCTTTTTTTGGAGATTAAACTCCTATTGACTCTCATTTGTATCTTGAAGAGTCATAACTTTGGTTTTAGGTCTAACAGCTTGTAATGGCCAAATCCTTGTCAATGAAACCAGTGATTCTTCATATTCACATCAATAGGTGTTGCTTAAGCATCTAGATGTGTCTTCTTGCTACAACTCTTCATATTCACCATTAGAGACTCCAATGAGATTTTAAGAACTAACAAAACTATGGTATAAACTATAATGCTTATTTTTTACTTTGACTTGCAGCTACACCTTGGTAGCATGCTTAATCAAGTCATCAAGAGTTCTAAAAGGCTGAATCTCAGCTTTTCATGAAGTTTTATCACTGAAACCCAAGATACTGAGCATAAAAAGGCTCTCTGTAGTGGCTGTTGAACATCTGAAAGCTGTTGTGACAGATGAAACTCCTATGACTACACTTCAACACTTTGATTCACTCTTTTTTGTATCATGAAGAGTCATCACTCTAATTTAGGTCTCTCAGCTTGAAATGGCCAAATCCTTGTCAATGAAACAATTAATTCTTCATATTCACATCAATAGATGTTGTTTAAACCTCCATAAGTGTCTTCTTGTTACCCCACCCCATATTCACCATTAGAATCTCGTATGAGATTCAAACAACTAACAGAACTATGGTATAAGCTATAATGCTAGTTTCTTACTTTGACTTGCATCTACACCTTGGTAGCATGCTTAATCACGTCATCAAGAGTTCTAAAACCCTGAATCTAAGCTTTTCATGAAGTTTTATCACTCACCCCAGTACAGAGCATAAAATTCCTCTTTGTAGTGGCTCTTGAACATCTCAAAGCTGTTTTGAGAGATTAAACTCCTATTGACTCTCATTTGTATCTTGAAGAGTCATACTTTGGTTTTAGGTCTAACAGCTTGTAAGGGCCAAATCCTTGTCAATGAAACCAATGATTCTTTATATTCACATCAATAGGTGTTGCTTAAGCATTCAGATGTGTCTTCTTGCTACAACTCCCCATATTCACCATTAGAATCTACTATGAGATTCAAAGAACTAACAGAACTATGGTATAAGCTATAATGCTAGTTTTTTACTTTGACTTGCATCTACACCTTTGTAGCATGCTAAATCTCGTCATCAAGAGTTCTAAAACCCTGAATCTAAGCTTTTCATGAAGTTTTATCACTCAAACCCAGTACAGAGCATACAATTCCTCTGTCTACTGGCTCTTGAACATCTCAAAGCTGTTTTAAGGGATTAAACTCCAATTGACTCTCATTTGTATCTTGAAGAGTCATAACTTTGTTTTTAGGTCTATCAGTTTATAATGGCCGAATCTTTGTCAATGAAACCAGTGATTTTTCATATTCACATTAATAGGTGTTGTTTAAGCATCTAGATGCGTCTTCTTGCTACAACTCCCCATATTCACCATTAGAAACTCCTATGAGATTCTAAGAACTAACAGAACTATGGTATAAGCTATAATGCTAGTTTCTTACTTTGACTTGCATCTACACCTTGGTAGCATGCTTAATCACGTCATCAAGAGTTCTAAAAGCCTGAATCTAAGCTTTTCATGAAGTTTTATCACTGAAACCCAGTACAGAGCATACAATTCCTCTGTGTAGTGGCTACTGAACATGTTAAAGCTTTTTTGGGAGATTAAACTCCTATTGACTTTCATTTGTATCTTGAAGAGTCATAACTTTGGTTTTAGGTCTAACAGCTTGTAATGGCCAAATCCTTGTCAATGAAACCAGTGATTCTTCATATTCACATCAATAGGTGTTGCTTAAGCATCTAGATGTGTCTTCTTGCTACAACTCTTCATATTCACCATTAGAGACTCCATTGAGATTTTAAGAACTAACAAAACTATGGTATAAACTATAATGCTTATTTTTTACTTTGACTTGCAGCTACACCTTGGTAGCATGCTTAATCACGTCATCAAGAGTTCAAAAAGGCTGAATCTCAGCTTTTCATGAAGTTTCATCATCGAAACCCAAGATCTTGAGCATAAAAAGGCTCTCAGTAGTGGCTATTGAACATCTGGAAGCTGTTGTGACAGATGAAACTCCTATGACTACACTTCAACACTTCGATTCACTCTTTTTTTGTATCATGAAGAGTCATCACTCTAATTTAGGTCTCTCAGCTTGAAATGGCCAAATCATTTTCAATGAAACAATTAATTCTTCATATTCACATCAATAGATGTTGTTTAAACCTCCATAAGTGTCTTCTTGTTACACCTCCCCATATTCACCACTAGAATCTCGATGAGATTCAAAGAACTAACAGAACTATGGTATAAGCTATAATGCTAGTTTCTTACTTTGACTTGCATCTACACCTTGGTAGCATGCTTAATCACGTCATCAAGAGTACTAAAACCCTGAATCTAAGCTTTTCATGAAGTTTTATCACTCAAACCCAGTACAGAGCATACAATTCCTCTGTGTAGTGGCTACTGAACATGTTAAAGCTTTTTTGGGAGATTAAACTCCTATTGACTCTCATTTGTATCTTGAAGAGTCATAACTTTGGTTTTAGGTCTAACAGCTTGTAATGGCCAAATCCTTGTCAATGAAACCAGTGATTCTTCATATTCACATCAATAGAGGTTGCTTAAGCATCTAGATGTGTCTTCTTGCTACAACTCTTCATATTCACCATTAGAGACTCCAATGAGATTTTAAGAACTAACAAAACTATGGTATAAACTATAATGCTTATTTTTTACTTTGACTTGCAGCTACACCTTGGTAGCATGCTTAATCACGTCATCAAGAGTTCTAAAAGGCTGAATCTCAGCTTTTCATGAAGTTTTATCACTGAAACCCAGTACTGAGCATAAAAAGGCTCTCTGTAGTGGCTGTTGAACATCTGAAAGCTGTTGTGACAGATGAAACTCCTATGACTACACTTCAACACTTTGATTCACTCTTTTTTGTATCATGAAGAGTCATCACTCTAATTTAGGTCTCTCAGCTTGAAATGGCCAAATCCTTGTCAATGAAACAATTAATTCTTCATATTCACATCAATAGATGTTGTTTAAACCTCCATAAGTGTCTTCTTGTTACCCCACCCCATATTCACCATTAGAATCTCGTATGAGATTCAAACAACTAACAGAACTATGGTATAAGCTATAATGCTAGTTTCTTACTTTGACTTGCATCTACACCTTGGTAGCATGCTTAATCACGTCATCAAGAGTTCTAAAACCCTGAATCTAAGCTTTTCATGAAGTTTTATCACTCACCCCAGTACAGAGCATAAAATTCCTCTGTGTAGTGGCTCTTGAACATCTCAAAGCTGTTTTGAGAGATTAAACTCTTATTGACTCTCATTTGTATCTTGAAGAGTCATACTTTGGTTTTAGGTCTAACAGCTTGTAAGGGCCAAATCCTTGTCAATGAAACCAATGATTCTTTATATTCACATCAATAGGTGTTGCTTAAGCATTCAGATGTGTCTTCTTGCTACAACTCCCCATATTCACCATTAGAATCTACTATGAGATTCAAAGAACTAACAGAACTATGGTATAAGCTATAATGCTAGTTTCATACTTTGACTTGCATCTACACCTTTGTAGCATGCTTAATCACGTCATCAAGAGTTCTAAAACCCTGAATCTAAGCTTTTCATGAAGTTTTATCACTCAAACCCAGTACAGAGCATACAATTCCTCTGTCTACTGGCTCTTGAACATCTCAAAGCTGTTTTAAGGGATTAAACTCCAATTGACTCTCATTTGTATCTTGAAGAGTCATAACTTTGTTTTTAGGTCTATCAGTTTATAATGGCCAAATCTTTGTCAATGAAACCAGTGATTTTTCATATTCACATTAATAGGTGTTGTTTAAGCATCCAGATGCGTCTTCTTGCTACAACTCCCCATATTCACCATTAGAAACTCCTATGAGATTCTAAGAACTAACATAACTATGGTATAAGCTATAATGCTAGTTTCTTACTTTGACTTGCATCTACACCTTGGTAGCATGCTTAATCACGTCATCAAGAGTTCTAAAAGCCTGAATCTAAGCTTTTCATGAAGTTTTATCACTGAAACCCAAGTACAGAGCATACAATTCCTCTGTGTAGTGGCTACTGAACATGTTAAAGCTTTTTTGGGAGATTAAACTCCTATTGACTCTCATTTGTATCTTGAAGAGTCATAACTTTGGTTTTAGGTCTAACAGCTTGTAATGGCCAAATCCTTGTCAATGAAACCAGTGATTCTTCATATTCACATGATTAGATGTTTATTAAGCATCTAGATGTGTCTTCTTGCTATAACTCTTCATATTCACCATTAGAGACTCCATTGAGATTTTAAGAACTAACAAAACTATGGTATAAACTATAATGCTTATTTTTTACTTTGACTTGCAGCCACACCTTGGTAGCATGCTTAATCACGTCATGAAGAGTTCAAAAAGGCTGAATCTCAGCTTTTCATGAAGTTTCATCACTGAAACCCAGTACTGAGCATAAAAAGGCTCTCTGTAGTGGCTATTGAACATCTGAAAGCTGTTGTGACAGATGAAACTCCTATGACTACACTTCAACACTTCGATTCACTCTTTTTTGTATCATGAAGAGTCATCACTCTAATTTAGGTCTCTCAGCTTGAAATGGCCAAATCATTTTCAATGAAACAATTAATTCTTCATATTCACATCAATAGATGTTGTTTAAACCTCCATAAGTGTCTTCTTGTTACACCTCCCCATATTCACCACTAGAATCTCGTATGAGATTCAAACAACTAACAGAACTATGGTATAAGCTATAATGCTAGTTTCTTACTTTGACTTGCATCTACACCTTGGTAGCATGCTTAATCACGTCATCAAGAGTACTAAAACCCTGAATCTAAGCTTTTCATGAAGTTTTATCACTCAAACCCAGTACAGAGCATACAATTCCTCTGTGTAGTGGCTACTGAACATGTTAAAGCTTTTTTGGGAGATTAAACTCCTATTGACTCTCATTTGTATCTTGAAGAGTCATAACTTTGGTTTTAGGTCTAACAGCTTGTAATGGCCAAATCCTTGTCAAAGAAACCAGTGATTCTTCATATTCACATCAATAAGTGTTGCTTAAGCATTCAGATGTGTCTTCTTGCTACAACTCCCCATATTCACCATTAGAGACTTTTATGAGATTTTAAGAACTAACAAAACTATGGTATAACCTATAATGCTTATTTCTTACTTTGACTTGGATCTACACCTTGGTAGCATGCTTAATCACGTCATCAAGAGTTTTTAAAGGCTGAGTCTTAGCTTTTCATGAAGTTTCGTCACTGAAACCCACTACTGAGCATAAAGAGGCTCTTTGTAGTGGCTATTGAACATCTCAAAGCTGTTGTGACAGATTAAACTCCTATGACAACACTTCAACGCTTTGATTCACTCTTTTTTGTATCATGAAGAGTCATCACTCTGTTTTAGGTCTCTTAGCTTGAAATGGCCAAATCCTTGTCAATGAAACCATTGATTCTTCATATTCACATCAATAGATGTTGTTTAAACCTCCATAAGTGTCTTCTTACTACACCTCCCCATATTCACCATTAGAATCTCCTATGAGATTCAAAGAACTAACAGAACTATGGTATAAGCTATAATGCTAGTTTCTTACTTTGACTTGCATCTACACCTTGGTAGCATGCTTAATCACGTCATCAAGAGTACTAAAACCCTGAATCTAAGCTTTTCATGAAGTTTTATCACTCACCCCAGTACAGAGCATAAAATTCCTCTGTGTAGTGGCTCTTGAACATCTTAGAGCTGTTTTGAGAGATTAAACTCCTATTGACTCTCATTTGTATCTTGAAGAGTCATAACTTTGGTTTTAGGTCTAACAGCTTGTAATGGCCAAATCCTTGTCAAAGAAACCAGTGATTCTTCATATTCACATCAATAAGTGTTGCTTAAGCATTCAGATGTGTCTTCTTGCTACAACTCCCCATATTCACCATTAGAGACTATTATGAGATTTTAAGAACTAACAAAACTATGGTATAACCTATAATGTTTATTTCTTACTTTGACTTGGTTCTACACCTTGGTAGCATGCTTAATCACGTCATCAAGAGTTCTTAAAGGCTGAGTCTTAGCTTTTCATGAAGTTTCGTCACTGAAACCCACTACTGATCATAAAGAGGCTCTTTGTAGTGGCTATTGAACATCTCAAAGCTGTTGTGACAGATTAAACTCCTATGACAACACTTCAACGCTTTGATTCACTCTTTTTTGTATCATGAAGAGTCATCACTCTGTTTTA
The DNA here is from genome assembly GCA_028015245.1 of Cardamine occulta. Lineage (NCBI taxonomy): Eukaryota > Viridiplantae > Streptophyta > Magnoliopsida > Brassicales > Brassicaceae > Cardamine > Cardamine occulta. The sequence continues at coordinate 1,177,387 of CM051379.1, forward strand.
GGTCTCTTAGCTTGAAATGGCCAAATCCTTGTCAATGAAACCATTGATTCTTCATATTCACATCAATAGATGTTGTTTAAACCTCCATAAGTGTTTTCTTACTACACCTCCCCATATTCACCATTAGAATCTCCTATGAGATTCAAAGAACTAACAGAACTATGGTATAAGCTATAATGCTAGTTTCTTACTTTGACTTGCATCTACACCTTGGTAGCATGCTTAATCACGTCATCAAGAGTACTAAAACCCTGAATATAAGCTTTTCATGAAGTTTTATCACTCAAACCCAGTACAGAGCATAAAATTCCTCTGTGTAGTGGCTCTTGAACATCTCAAAGCTGTTTTGAGAGATTAAACTCCTATTGACTCTCATTTGTATCTTGAAGAGTCATACTTTGGTTTTAGGTCTAACAGCTTGTAAGGGCCAAATCCTTGTCAATGAAACCAATGATTCTTTATATTCACATCAGTAGGTGTTGCTTAAGCATTCAGATGTGTCTTCTTGCTACAACTCCCCATATTCACCATTAGAATCTACTATAAGATTCAAAGAACTAACAGAACTATGGTATAAGCTATAATGCTAGTTTCATACTTTGACTTGCATCTACACCTTTGTAGCATGCTTAATCACGTCATCAAGAGTTCTAAAACCCTGAATCTAAGCTTTTCATGAAGTTTTATCACTCAAACCCAGTATAGAGCATAGAATTCCTCTGTCTACTGGCTCTTGAACATCTCAAAGTTGTTTTAAGAGATTAAACTCCAATTGACTCTCATTTATATCTTGAAGAGTCATAACTTTGTTTTTAGGTCTATCAGTTTATAATGGCCAAATCCTTGTCAATGAAACCAGTGATTTTTCATATTCACATTAATAGGTGTTGTTTAAGCATCCAAATGCGTCTTCTTCTACAACTCCCCATATTCACCATTAGAAACTCCTATGAGATTCTAAGAACTAACAGAACTATGGTATAAGCTATAATGCTAGTTTCTTACTTTGACTTGCATCTACACCTTGGTAGCATGCTTAATCACATCATCAAAAGTTCTAAAAGCCTGAATCTAAGCTTTTCATGAAGTTTTATCACTCAAACCTAGTACAGAGCATACAATTCCTCTGTGTAGTGGCTACTGAACATGTTAAAGCTTTTTTGGGAGATTAAACTCCTATTGACTCTCATTTGTATCTTGAAGAGTCATAACTTTGGTTTTAGGTCTAACAGCTTGTAATGGCCAAATCCTTGTCAATGAAACCAGTGATTCTTCATATTCACATCAATAGGTGTTGCTTAAGCATCTAGATGTCTCTTCTTGCTACAACTCTTCATATTCACCATTAGAGACTCCAATGAGATTTTAAGAACTAACAAAACTATGGTATAAACTATAATGCTTATTTTTTACTTTGACTTGCAGCTACACCTTGGTAGCATGCTTAATCACGTCATCAAGAGTTCTAAAAGGCTGAATCTCAGCTTTTCATGAAGTTTCATCACTGAAAGCCAGTACTGAGCATAAAAAGGCTCTCTGTAGTGGCTATTGAACATCTGAAAGCTGTTGTGACAGATGAAACTCCTATGACTACACTTCAACACTTTGATTCACTCTTTTTTGTATCATGAAGAGTCATCACTCTAATTTAGGTCTCTCAGCTTGAAATGGCCAAATCCTTGTCAATGAAACAATTAATTCTTCATATTCACATCAATAGATGTTGTTTAAACCTCCATAAGTGTCTTCTTGTTACCCCACCCCATATTCACCATTAGAATCTCGTATGAGATTCAAACAACTAACAGAACTATGGTATAAGCTATAATGCTTGTTTCTTACTTTGACTTGCATCTACACCTTGGTAGCATGCTTAATCACGTCATCAAGAGTTCTAAAACCCTGAATCTAAGCTTTTCATGAAGTTTTATCACTCACCCCAGTACAGAGCATAAAATTCCTCTGTGTAGTGGCTCTTGAACATCTCAAAGCTGTTTTGAGAGATTAAACTCCTATTGACTCTCATTTGTATCTTGAAGAGTCATACTTTGGTTTTAGGTCTAACAGCTTGTAAGGGCCAAATCCTTGTCAATGAAACCAATGATTCTTTATATTCACATCAATAGGTGTTGCTTAAGCATTCAGATGTGTCTTCTTGCTACAACTCCCCATATTCACCATTAGAATCTACTATGAGATTCTAAGAACTAACAGAACTATGGTATAAGCTATAATGCTAGTTTTTTACTTTGACTTGCATCTACACCTTGGTAGCATGCTAAATCACATAATCAAGAGTTCTAAAAGGCTGAATCTAAGCTTTTCATGAAGTTTTATCACTCAAACCCAGTACAGAGCATACAATTCCTCTGTGTAGTGGCTACTGAACATGTTAAAGCTTTTTTGGGAGATTAAACTCCTATTGACTCTCATTTGTATCTTGAAGAGTCATAACTTTGGTTTTAGGTCTAACAGCTTGTAATGGCCAAATCCTTGTCAATGAAACCAGTGATTCTTCATATTCACATCAATAGGTGTTGCTTAAGCATCTATACGTGTCTTCTTGCTACAACTCTTCATATTCACCATTAGAGACTCCTATGAGATTTTAAGAACTAACAAAACTATGGTATAAGCTATAATGATTATTTCTTACTTTGACTTGCATCTACACCTTGGTAGCATGCTGAATCGCGTCATCAAGAGTTCTAAAAGGCTGAATCTAAGCTTTTCATGATGTTTCATCACTCAAACCCAGTGCAGAGCATACAATTCCTCTGTGTATTGGCTCTTGAACATCTCAAAGTTGTTTTGAGGGATTAAACTTCTATGACTACACTTCAACACTTCTATTGACTCTCATTTGTAAGTTTATGCGGAATAAGATTGAAAGATTGAGAGAATTCAACAAGAATCAAAGAGAGAATTGATAAAAAAAGAGAATTGGAGGCACAGGCCCCCCCAAAGGGCAAAAATCAACTTAGGGTTACAAATGGGGGGGTTTCCCCTTTTATAGGAGAAGGGGAAACCCTAAATGAAAAACATGAGCGGTATGAATAGTAACCCGACCCTCGGGATGAACAGTAACCTGGGTCGGGAATATATTCCTAGAACTTGTAGACGAAGACGCTCGGGATGAATAGTGATCTCGACTCTCGGGATGAATAGTACCCGGATGAATAGTACCCACGAGATGGACGGAATGCCTTTTCTCAATACTCCCCCTCAAGCTTAGTCATCGGTGAACAAAGACTAAGCTTGGACTCCACGGAAGGCGTTACCTCGGTAAAAACCTCATCATAAAAAAAAACCACGTGGGAAAAAGTCTATGATGAGGAAAAGAGCATAACGCTCATAGGGGATATGATCAAGGATGAGAGAGTAGCGTGAAGACTTCAAGTACCTTGATCTTCAAAGATAGCTTTGAGCAATGCGTGGCTTTCCTAGGCTTCTTCTTGTATGGTCTCTTGCTTCCGCTTATTGTATTGTTTCTTGCTTCCGCGTCTTGTCTTGTCTCTTGCTTCCGCTTGCTTTTCAGTTCCTCTTCAAGGATATAGTTTTGGCGGTGTTGATGCTTTCTTCATGTGCCTCATATAGCTGGTCCCATGACTTGGCATTCTTTCTTTCCTCCATTTGTTTAGCTTTGTAACCAGCTTCGAGTGGAGATTTCTTTGGTTGAGCTTCAGCATTCATCCATAAGCAACTCATATGCGTTTCCGTCCCCTTTTAAGGTAGCCATCATTTCTCCATACGGTATGCCTCAGAGTGCTCGGTTACATCTGAATAGCTTTGATCGGAGAACCTTCCCAAATGCTGCTTCAGAGTGCTTGGTTACAGCCTGAATTGCTTTTATCGAACCTTCCCAAACTCATCATGCCTTGTCGTCTTGACCACACATCATAAACACATGCCTTTATAAACACACACGCCTTCCTTGGTTTGCTCATATACTCCCCTCAAGCTTGATCATGCATCAATGTACCCAAATGATCAAGCTTGTAACCGCAGTTCTAGCCTTTGTTCACAACCCAACAACCAATGGTTTTGGGAACTACGTCTCAGAGTGAATCAAGGCTAGTAACACTTTTCATTTCACCGACAGAACCACTTCTTCGGTGAACCAACCACAACTCGAAATACTTCATTTCTTCTCAAGTGATCCTTTCCTTTTGTCTCCTGAACTTCTTTGAGAATAGTCACGGCACTTACTCCTTTGTACCTTCATCATGAGATACAAAATTTTAAAGCATTGGTCGTGGGGTTTAGAAGTTAAGATAAAATTGAGGATAACAAATAAGAGACATGAATTCAATGATATCAAGAGTTTAGAGGGCTGTCCCTTGTGGTGAGTCGGTCTCGCTGGTCATGTCGTGTTGCTTGGACTTTGTTGAGCCCCATTGTTGTTCCATTACTCACTCCTTGATGTTTTCTTCTTAGCCTTTGTTCTGATTGCTTGTGACAGCAACCTTATTCAGTGTCTTAGGCCTTTGTTCTGGTCTTCTTGGCCTTCTTCTTAACGATTTGGCCTTGATCCCTTTTTCCTCTATCCGTTGGCACCACTTCCCGCTGCTTCTCGGATCACCACTCATCTGGTTTCACCTTCGGTTCCCACAACATTCCAAGTGCTGCCTTCAGATGCGTTTCCCGGCCTACCTCTATGAGTAGCCTTCAGATCACTTTTACCCGGTCAGCCCCTGATCGCTTGGTTCACCCTTCCAGCAGCTTCCTCGGTGCCTTTCGGTCCTTTCTTTCTGAGTTTCAACACTCCCCCTGAAGATTGTTTCGAGTATGGGAAGAACCAAACTTGACAAGGAAGACCGCTGAGCCTAAGTATTTTGAGGAGCTCCACGACCTCTATCAAACACTCCCCCTTAAGCCTAGCCCGAGTATAAGAAGAGCTACTCGCCATGGGGAAGAGCGTGAAGCTTGATTGCGCTAATGAAACCACCACCTCCTGGACTACCTTTCCAACTTGCCATCTTGGACAAGCTTGTTTGGTACTAGCCAGTTTGGAGTTAGCAACAGGGAACGCCATTTTCTCACCATAACACATTTCGCTTCTTGGACCATTTTTCGGATTTAGCATAGCTGTCTTGATGCAGCGGGTTGGAAAAATAGTAAACCAACCCAGAAAATTCTGAAACTTTGTGGAGACATCACCAACAGCCATACTAAGCACCAGGAAAAAACGGATCAACGTTTGGATTCACGGTTTGAAAGTTATGATCAATTCCCCAGAAGCTGTCCGAATGCGACACCCCATTGGTTTTGGAATTCATGAACCTTCTTCTTTGCTCAGAACATATGAGATTCAATCCGCCCTCTTCTTGTAGTTTTCTCCATCAAGGATCGCCACACGGTCTAGAATGATCACCCCTAAAAAAGAGATAACAACCGGGTGGAAGAATAGTGACCCCTTCAAGAACTTCTACTAAATGGACCCTTTGGAACTTCCTCTTCTTCGCCACGAACTGAGGAGATCAGCCAGCTCTTCTTCTTATAGCACGCTGTCCCCCCCATGGGTTTTCTTCCAACTCCAAGAACTCCTCAGCGCCCAGCCCATGTCTCCTCACCAAGAGCCTTCAGCTTATTGTTCTATGACTTGTCTACTCCATGCTCTCCTCATCAACTGGAGTCCCTCAAGCAATTGTGAACAGCGCTGGCCCTACCCTGACTCAGCCCTAGGTTGGGGTCCCTCAGCAACCCCTCTTTTCAAGCTGGCACGAATCTACATCATCCAAGGAATGATCCTGGAGCTTGCTTGGATCCCCACACTAACCACATGCTAAGGTCTGCCATGCCTTTCCGTTCTGCCATTTCGGTCAGCCATCTCGGGACTCACTCGACTCTCCTTGCATTTGGGTCAGCTTTCTTGGTGAGATCAACTTTAGCTGTTTTCTCCTCTGCCTCAGCAACCTCCATGGGACCAGCTTCTACAATCTGAACCAGAACCAGTTGCTACAGTATCCTCCCGAAAATTGCTACAAGACCTCCCGAAAATCATATTGAGAAATAATCCAATCCTTGTTGATACACACACCAAATCAGCTAAAGAGGAGACAATCAATACTTCGCCAAGACCAAAACCTTTCAAGAACCTTGGTGAAACCCAATAGATAACCAGAACAAGACTCAAAAGGAACCAGAATTAGGTGCTACAGTACTCTAAAATCATCTTGAGAACCAGAACCTCCATCAGAGCCGAACAAGACCGGAACCAGCCGCCACTTCTAACTGAACCGGAACCAGAACCAGACGCCACTTCCATGAGCTTAGAACCAGAACCAGAACTTGAATACTTCTTCCCGAGCTTAGCACCAGAACCAGAACTTTGTGGCTGAGATTAGAAGAGCTTCGGTGAGCTTCAAAGAGAACAACATCAGATTGATTGAGCTAAGCCGAGATGATTGATTCAGTTCAAGAAACAGGGGGTACAGTTTAGAAAGAGATTCAAGAATGAGTGAATAAGATTTGAGAATACAAACCAAGATCATGACTAACCTCGCCTCGATACCATGTAAGTTTATGGAATAAGATTGAAAGATTGAGAGAATTCAACAAGAATCAAAGAGAGAATTGATGAAAAAAAAGAGACTTGGAGGCACAGCCCCCCCCAAAGGGCAAAAATCAACTTAGGGTTACAAATGGGGGGTTTCCCCTTTTATAGGAGAAGGGGAAACCCTAAATGAAAAACATGAGCGGTATGAATAGTAACCCGACCCTCGGGATGAACAGTAACCTGGGTCGGGAATATATTCCTAGAACTTGTAGACGAAGACTCTCGGGATGAATAGTGATCTCGACTCTCGGGATGAATAGTACCCGGATGAATAGTACCCACGAGATGGACGGAATGCCTTTTCTCAATATCATTTGTATCTTGAAGAGTCATAACTTTGTTTTTAGGTCTATCAGCTTGAAATGGCCAAATCCTTGTCAATAAAACCATATATTCTTCATATTCACATCAATAGGTGTTGTTTCAACCTCCCTATGTGTCTTCTTGCTACAACACCCCATATTCACCATTAGAAACTCCTATGAGATTCAAAGAACAAACAGAACTATGGTATAAGCTATAATGCTAGTTTCTTACTTTGACTTGCATCTACAGCTTGGTAGCATGCTTAATCACATCATCAAGAGTTCTAAAAGCCTGAATTGAAGCTTTTCATGAAGTTTTATCACTCAAACCCAGTACAGAGCATACAATTCCTCTGTGGAGTGGCTACTGAACATGTTAAAGCTTTTTTGGGAGATTAAACTCCTATTGACTCTCATTTGTATCTTGAAGAGTCATAACTTTGGTTTTAGGTCTAACAGCTTGTAATGGCAAAATCCTTGTCAATGAAACCAGTGATTCTTCATATTCACATCAATAGGTGTTGCTTAAGCATCTAGATATGTCTTCTTGCTACAACTCTTCATATTCACCATTAGAGACTCCAATGAGATTTTAAGAACTAACAAAACTATGGTATAAACTATAATGCTTATTTCTTACTTTGACTTGCAGCTACACCTTGGTAGCATGCTTAATCACGTTATGAAGAGTTCTAAAAGGCTGAATCTCAGCTTTTCATGAAGTTTAATCACTGAAACCCAGTACTGAGCATAAAAAGGCTCTCTGTAGTGGCTATTGAACATCTCAAAGCTGTTGTGACAGATAAAACTCCTATGACTACACTTCAACACTTTGATTCACTCTTTTTTGTATCATGAAGAGTCATCACTCTAATTTAGGTCTCTCAGCTTGAAATGGCCAAATCCTTGTCAATGAAACAATTTAATCTTCATATTCACATCAATAGATGTTGTTTAAACCTCCATAAGTGTCTTCTTGTTACACCTCCCCATATTCACCATTAGAATCTCGTATGAGATTCAAACAACTAACAGAACTATGGTATAAGCTATAATGCTAGTTTCTTACTTTGACTTGCATCTACACCTTGGTAGCATGCTTAATCACGTCATCAAGAGTTCTAAAACCCTGAATCTAAGCTTTTCATGAAGTTTTATCACTCACCCCAGTACAGAGCATAAAATTCCTCTGTGTAGTGGCTATTGAACATCTCAAAGCTGTTTTGAGAGATTAAACTCCTATTGACTCTCATTTGTATCTTGAAGAGTCATACTTTGGTTTTAGGTCTAACAGCTTGTAAGGGCCAAATCCTTGTCAATGAAACAATTCATTCTTCATATTCACATCAATAGATGTTGTTTAAACCTCCATAAGTGTCTTCTTGTTACACCTCCCCATATTCACCATTAGAATCTCCTATGAGATTCAAACAACTAATAGAACTATGGTATAAGCTATAATGCTAGTTTCTTACTTTGACTTGCATCTACACCTTGGTAGCATGCTTAATCACGTCATCAAGAGTTCTAAAACACTGAATCTAAGCTTTTCATGAAGTTTTATCACTCAAACCCAGTACAGAGCATAGAATTCCTCTGTCTACTGGCTCTTGAACATCTCAAAGCTGTTTTGAGAGATTAAACTATTATTGACTCTCATTTGTATCTTGAAGAGTCATAACTTTGGTTTTAGGTCTATCAGTTTATAATGGCCAAATCCTTGTCAATGAAACCAGTGATTTTTCATATTCACATTAATAGGTGTTGTTTAACCATCCAGATGCGTCTTCTTGCTACAACTCCCCATATTCACCATTAGAAACTCCTATCAGATTCTAAGAACTAACAGAACTATAGTATAAGCAATTATGCTAGTTTCTTACTTTGAATTGCATCTACACCTTGGTAGCATTCTTAATCACATCATCAAGAGTTCTAAAAGGCTTAATCTAAGCCTTTAATGAACTTTCATCACAAAAACCCAGTACAGAGCATACAATTCCTCTGTGTATTGCCTCTTGAACATCTCAAAGCTGTTGTGAGAGATTAAACTCCTATGACTATAGTTCAACACTTCTGTTGACTCTCATTTGTATCTTGAAGAGTCATAACTTTGGTTTTAGGTTTAACAGCTTATAATGGCCAAATCCTTGTCAATGAAACCAGTGATTCTTCAAATTCACATCAATAGGTGTTGTTTAAGCCTCCAGATGTGTCTTCTTGCTATAACTCCCTATATTCACCATTAGAAACTCTTATGAGATTCAAAGAACTAACAAAACTATGGTATAAGCTATAATGCTTATTTCTTACTTTGACTTGCATCTACACCTTGGTAGCATGCTTAATCACGTCATCAAGAGTTCTAAAAGGCTGAATCTCAGCTTTTCATGAAGTTTCATCACTGAAAGCCAGTACTTAGCATAAAAAGGCTCTGTGTAGTGGCTATTGAACATCTCAAAGCTGTTGTGACAGATGAAACTATAGATTTTAAGAGATTTATGCGGATTAAATAGAGAATTAGAGAAGAGATTCAATGAGAAAACAAGAAAATAAGAGGCAGCTCTCCCTCAGCCATAAGAGGCACAAATATTAGGTTAAATTACATGAAAAGGGGGTTTCCTCCTTTTATAGTAGAAGGAGGAAGCCCTAAATGAAAAAGACCCACGGGATCAATCCTTCTATTTTTTGAGAAGTTCTAGCACTTGTAGCCCTTTTGAGTAGTAGAGTAGCCTAGGAACATGCATTTTGTGCTCTTAGCTTCAAGTTTGTCCCTCAGTTCACCTGGTCTCAGTACAAAACAAATGCAACCAAACACTCGTAAGTGATCAATAGAAGGTTTGGTTCGGTTCAATACCTCAAATGGCGCTAAATCAGTTAGGATCCTTGTTGGTATCCTATTTATCAAGTAACAAGCCGCCATGACAGCATCACTCCAGAATCTCCTTGGGATATTGGTGTTAAACATCATGGATCTTGCAACTTCCATAAGATGTCTATTCTTCCTCTCAGCTACACCATTTTGTTGTTGAGGTGTATATGGGCAGCTAGTTTGGTGTATGATCCCATGTCTTGCTAAGTGATCTTTGAACTTGTGACTAGTGTATTCCCCACCATTATCAGACCTGAATACCTTGATCTTGGCATTAAACTGGTTAGTAACATATGATTGAAAATTAACAAATGCATCATATACTCTATCCTTAGATGCAAGCAGTGTGACCCATGTATATTTTGATTTCTCATCAATAAATGTAACATAGTATTTATTATTGTCTCTAGATAAACATGGGGCAGTCCACACATCTGAATGCACAAGATCAAAACATTTTTCATAGATAGTTGAAGACTTAGGAAAAACAGTTTTACAATGCTTTCCTAGAATACATGCTTCCCGGTTCGAGATGATTAAAGACAACATGGGGTAACATAATCTCTAAAGCCCTAGCATGAGGGTGACCAAGTCTATCATGCCACAGTTTATTTGGGCTAACAGCATAACAAGATTGACAAGAAAGAGAAGTAGATTGTGTTGTTGGAGAATCCTCAAAAACATATAAGTCACCGTTAGTGTTCCCTTCTCCCAAAACTTTCCCACTCTCAATATCCTGAAAATGAAAGCTATTAGGACCAAATATAGCATAGCAATTAAGATCATTTGTAGCTCTTTTTACTGAGACAAGATTAGAGGTGAACTCGGGCATAAAGAACGCTTTAGAGTTCTTATCACAAAGTTTTAAATCACATACTCCTCTTATGGGGATCCTATCACCATTTGCAATTATCACATTTCCATTAATAGGTTTAACATTATTAATGAGGTTAGGGTTACTAATCATATGATGAGAAGCCCCAGAATCAATAATCAATGTTTTATTTTGTGATTTAGGTAAAGAAGCAAAGTGAATGATACCGGATTCTTTATTGGTAAGGGCAGCAATGGACTTGATAAGAGCTTCAAGGTCCGACTTCCTAACAACATCATTGGAGTAGGAAACCATAGCTAGTTCATCTCCTTGTCTAGATGGTCCAGCCTGAGCTTGCTCAGTTGAGGCTTCTTTAGAGGTAGCTTGAACCTCGAACTTTGCTGGCTTAAGATGTGGATGTAGTATCCAACATTTGTCCTTGATATGGCCTCTCTTCTTGCAGTGATCACACACAAGAATCTTCCTATCTTCAGACTTGAAAGTAACTTTGTGTGCCATGACCATTTCTTCTTTGCCATCGAAGAGACCCATCGAGCCTTGTTCACGTGGGATTTGAGAGCACACCTCATCTAAGCTTGGTAACTTCTCAGCTCTAAGGATGTGCTTGATGAGATCATTGTAAGCCGGGTTCAATGTGAGAAGCAGACCAAAGACCCTATCTTGTTCACCCGTTTCCTTGAGAGTACTTGGATCCACCGAGAAAGGTCTTAGCATCTCGAGTTCAGCCCATAGTGATCTGAATTTTCCAAAGTGTTTTGTGAAGTCAAGATCTTCTTGGATGAGATTGTTGATAGCTTTCTTGACTTCAAACACTCGGGAAAGATTGGAGACATTTCCATAGACATTCTTTAGTGTGTCCCATAGCTCTTTTGCCGTCTCACAATAAGAATAAGCTTCAAGTATTGCAGCTTCAAGTATTGCGGCTTCAAGTGAGTTTTGAAGTAGTCCAAGAACCTCCTGATCTTCTTGAAACCATTTTCTATCTTCAAAACTTTGATCTCCACGGATATCTTTTCCATCTTCATCCGTGATACCCTTGGTTTCAATGTGATTCCAAAGACCACGACCACAGATTTGTCTTGGTGGTTCTAGCCTAGAAGTAGTTCACACCTTTGAGAGTAACTGGTATAGGAATAGATTTTGAAGAATCCATGCTTCAGTGTTTCTTACAGCCAACACACCCACAAATTTCCAGATTGATCCTAACTTCCCAAACAACCACCAAGACTTTGCTGAGAAATCAGAATTTCAGTTTGGTGTCACTGTTGCTACAGTACCTACGAAAATCTGTTAAAACCAGAAGAGAGCTTACAGTGTTTCTTACAGCCAACACACCCACAAATTTCCAGATTAATCCTAACTACCCAAGCAACCAACCAGACTTTGCTGAGAAATCACAATTTATGTTGGTGTCACTGTTGCTACAGTACCTCCGAAAATCTATTCAAACCAGAAGAGAGCTGAAGATCAATAGGGCTAGCAATGGAGTTTAATCTGCAGAGACTGGACAGAGACCTGCTGAGATCTTCAAGCATAGACAAGAGAAACAAACACAAGGAGAGATTGAGAATTTTTGTGAGAGATAAAGAGAGAGCTGTGGCTTAAATGGAGATTAAGAAAATAGCTAGAGATGATGGAATAAAAGCAGAGAATCAGTAACAAGGCTCTGATACCATATAGATTTTAAGAGATTTATGCGGATTAAATAGAGAATTAGAGAAGAGATTCAATGAGAAAACAAGAAAATAAGAGGCAGCTCTCCCTCAGCCATAAGAGGCACAAATATTAGGTTAAATTACATGAAGAGGGGGTTTCCTCCTTTTATAGTAGAAGGAGGAAGCCCTAAATGAAAAAGACACACGGGATGAATAGTAATCACGGGTCTCGGGATGAATAGTACCCGAGATGAATAGTATCCGAAATTCTGTACGGAATATCTTTTTCAATACTCTGGGGATGAATAGTAATCTCGGGTCTCGGGATGAATAGTACCCGGGATGAATAGTACCCGACGATCTTCACGGAATGCCTTTTCTCAATAGAAACTCCTATGACTACACTTCAACACTTCTATTCACTCTTTTTTGTATCATGAAGAGTCATAACTGTGGTTTAGGTCTATCACTCAAATCCAATACAGAGCATACAATTCCTCTGTGTAATGGCTCTTGAACATCTCAAAGCTGTTTTGAGAGATTAAACTCCTATTGACTCTCATTTGTATCTTGAAGAAACATAACTTTGGTTTTAGGTCTATCAGCTTGTAATGGCCAAATCCTTGTCAATGAAACCAGTGATTCTTCATATTCACATCAATAGGTGTTGTTTAAGCATCCAGATGTGTCTACTTCCTACAACTCCCCATCAAGGTTTTGACTTGCATCTAAACCTTGGTAGCATGCTTAATCACGTCATCAAGAGTTCTAAAAGGCTTAATCTAAGCCTTTCATGAACTTTCATCACAAAAACCCAGTATAGAGCATACAATCCCTCTGTGTATTGCCTCTTGAACATCTCAAAGCTGTTGTGAGAGATTAAACTCCTATGACTACACTTCAACACTTCTATTGACTCTCATTTGAATCTTGAAGAGTCATAACTTTGTTTTTAGCTCTATCAGCTTGAAATGGCCAAATCCTTGTCAATAAAACCATATATTCTTCATATTCACATCAATAGGTGTTGTTTAAACCTCCATAAGTGTCTTCTTCTACAACTCCCCATATTCACCATTAGAAACTCTTATGAGATTTAAAGAACTAACAGAACTATAGTATAAGCTAGAATGCTAATTTCTAACTTTGACTTGCATCTACACCTTGGTAACATGCTTAGTCACGTCATCAAGAGTTCTAAAAAGCTGAATCTAAGCTTTCCATGATGTTTCATCACTTTAACCCAGTACAGAGCATACAATTCCTCTGTGTAGTGGCTATTGAACATCTCAAAGTTGCTTTGAGAGATTAAACTTCTATGACTACACTTCAACACTTCTATTGACTCTCATTTGTATCTTGAGAGTCATAACTTTGTTTTTAGGTCGATCAGCTTGAAATGGCCAAATCCTTGTCAATAAAACCATATATTTTTCATATTCACATCAATAGGTGTTGTTGAAACCTGCATAAGTGTCTTCTTGCTACAACTCCCCATATTCACCATTAGAAACTCCTATGAGATTAAAAGAACTAACAGAACTATGGTATAAGCTATAATGCTAGTTACTTACTTTGGCTAGCATCTATACCTTGGTAGTGATATGATCCTCCTAGAATCGGCACTTTCGAGGGGTAGAATGAAAGGAGTGGATAGATAGATAGGGGTGGAGTGAATGGATCGCACCAAGGTTGCGGAAGACCTTGGATATTTCTTCAATGACTTTTCCAAGATATGACACACTTGAAAACGCCAAGGTTTGAATCGCGGATATGACACACCTTGATTCGGATTGATTGAAGGATATTACTCACCAACAATCAGGTTTGTTCTTCAAAGAACACAAGAGAAATCACTCTCAATTTTTAATAAAAAAACTTGGATGATCCGAAAATGAGTACAAGAAAAGAGTTTTAAAGAAAGATGGAGTTAAGAAAAAGGTAGAATTAATTCATAGAAAATTAAGAAAACATTAACTAGTTTGGAATATCTCTTGGAGTCTCCCAAGCCACCTCTTCCACTCCCTTGGCCGATTTTAATCAGGTGATTATTGAGCTGGGCTGATTTAATCTCTTCTTTGGGTTTGAGACTTCAAAAGATAAATCCAAAAATTATTAGACTTGGACCTGGACCAAACTTGTTTAACTCTTGTGGACTAAGATGGATTAGAGTGACCCATTTGCCTCATTAAAACCTTCCTTTGGAAAACCCATTGGGAAAAAAACCAAAGGCTAGGAAAAAGAGTACAAACGAATCACCCGTTTATTAGTCCAATCGAGCAACCAAGACGGTTTGATTTTCCATGTTCTCGAACTAAGCTTCAATCGGTTGAACTTGAGTGAGTAATGCGGTGATGGCGTTCTGAAACTCTTTGGCTCTCGATCTTGTCATTGGCCCACTTGGTACGGTCAAAGCATCCTCGGGTTCAAGCTGCTTCTGTGAGCTATCCATGATCACATCAGGTAGCATGCTTAATCATGTCATCAAGAGTTCTAAAAGGCTGAATCTAAGCCTTTCATGAAGTTTCGTCACTCAAACCCAGTACAGAGCATACAATCCTCCTGTGTAATTGCTCTTGGACATCTCAAAGCTCTTGTGAGAGACTAAACTCCTATGACTACACTTCAACACTTCTATTAACTCTAATTTGTATCCTAAAGAGTCATAACTTTGGTTTTAGATCTATCAGCTTGTAATGGCAAAATCCTTCTAAATGAAACCAGTGATTCTTCAAATTCACATCAATAGGTGTTGTTTAAACCTCCATAAGTGTGTTCTTGCTACAACTCCCCATATTCACCATTAGAAACTCCTATGAGATTCAAAGAACTAACAAAACTATAGTATAAGATATAATGCTAGTTTCTTACTTTGATGTGCATCTACACCTTAGTAGCATGCTTAATCACGTCATCAAGAGTTCTAAAAGGCTTAATCTAAGCTTTCCATGATGTTTCATCACTTTAACCCAGTACAGAGCATATAATTCCTCTGTGTAGTGGCTCTTGAACATCTAAAAGTTGCTTTGAGAGATTAAACTTCTATGACTACACTTCAACACTTCTATTGACTCTCATTTGTATCTTGAAGAGTCATAACTTTGTTTTTAGGTCTATCAGCTTGAAATGGCCAAATCCTTGTCAATAAAACCATATATTCTTCATATTCACATCAATTGGTGTTGTTTAAACCTCCATAAGTGTCTTCTTGCTACCACTCCCCATATTCACCATTAGAAACTCCTATGAGATTAAAAGAACTAACAGAACTATGGTATAAGCTATAATGCTAGTTACTTACTTTGGCTAGCATCTATACCTTGGTAGCATGCTTAATCACGTCATCAAGAGTTCTAAAAGGCTGAATCTAAGCCTTTCATGAAGTTTTGTCACTCAAAACAGAGCATACAATTCTCCTGTGTAATTGCTCTTGGACATCTCAAAGCTCTTGTGAGAGACTAAACTCCTATGACTACACTTCAACACTTCTATTGACTCTAATTTGTATCCTAAAAAGTCATAACTTTGGTTTTAGGTCTATCAGCTTGTAATGGCAAAATCCTTCTCAATGAAACCAGTGATTCTTCAAATTCACATCAATAGGTGTTGTTTAAGCCTCCAGATGTGTCTTCTTGCTATATACCCATATTCACCATTAGAAACTCCTATGAGATTCAAAGAATTAACAGAACTATGGTATAAGCTATAATGCTAGTTTCTTACTTTGACTTGCATCTACACCTTGGTAGCTTGCTTAATCACGTCATCAAGAGTTCTAAAAGTCTGAATCTAAGCTTTTCATGAAGTTTTATCACTCAAACCAGTATAGAGCATACAATTCCTCTGTGGAGGCCTCTTGAACATCTCCAAGCTGTTTTGAGCGATTAAACTCCTCTTGACTCTCCTTTGTATCTCGAAGAGTCATCACTTTTGTTTTAGGTCTATCAGCTAGTAATGGCCAAATCGTTGTCTATGAAACCAAGTGATTCTTCATATTCACATCAATAGGTGTTGTAAGCATCCAGATGTGTCTTCCTCCTACAACTCCCCATATTCAACATTAGAAACTGCTATGAGATTCTAAGAACTAACAGAACTATGGTATAAGCTATAATGCTAGTTTCTTAATTTGACTTGCATCTACACCTTTATAGCATGCTTAATCACGTCATCAAGAGTTCTAAAAGGCTTAATCGAAACCTTTTATGAACTTTCATCACAAAAACCCAGTACAGAGCATACAATCCCTTTGTGTATTGCCTCTTGAACATCTCAAAGCTGTTGTGAGAGATTAAACTCCTATGACTACACTTCAACACTTCTATTGACTCTCATTTGTATCTTGAAGAGTCATAACTTTGTTTTTAGCTCTATCAGCTTGAAATGGCAAAATCCTTGTCAATAAAACCATATATTCTTCATATTCACATCAATACGTGTTGTTTAAACTTCCATAAGTGTCTTCTTGCTACAACTCCCCATATTCACCATTAGAAACTCCTATGAGATTCAAAGAACTAACAGAACTATAGTATAAGATATAATGCTAGTTTCTTACTTTGACTTGCATCTACACCTTGGTAGCATGCTTAATCACGTCATCAAGGGTTCTAAAAGGCTGAATCTAAGCTTTCCATGATGTTTCATCACTTTAACCCAGTACAGAGCATACAATTCCTCTGTGTAATGGCTCTTGAACATCTCAAAGTTGCTTTGAGAGATTAAACTTCTATGACTACACTTCAACACTTCTATTGACTCTCATTTGTATCTTGAAGAGTCATAACTTTGTTTTTAGGTCTATCAGCTTGAAATGGACCGTCAATCCTAGGCATCAACTTAGACTTCCTCTCAGCCGGAAATCTCTCCTTCCTTAGATGAATCCAAACGTGGTCTCCCTCTTCAAAGATCATCTTGCGCCTGCCCTTGTTAGCTTGTTTGGCGTACAGCTTTGTTTTCTCCTCGATGTTGTGCTTTGCTTTCTCATGAGTCTGTTTAACAAGTTCAGCTTTCTTTTTTCCCATCTAAGCTTGTTCTTTCACTCAAAGGCAATGGGGTTAGATCCAAAGGAGATAAAGGATTAAAGCCGTAAACAATTTCAAAAGGAGAAAACTTGGGTGGCGGAATGCAAGATCGATTATAAGCAAATTCAACATGTGGTAAGCATTCTTCCCAAGTTTTTAAATTCTTTTTAATCAAGGCACGCAGCAAGGTAGACAAAGTTCTATTAACTACTTGCCTGGGTCGTTGGATTGAGGATGACAAGTAGTTGAGAACAGCAACTTAGTACCTAGCTTAGACCAAAGCGTCAGCCAAAAAATAACTCAAGAATTTTGTATCCCTATCACTGACTATAGTCCTAGGCATTCCATGCAAACGAACTATTTCTTTAAAGAACAAATCAGCAATATAGGGGAAGCATCGTCGGTTTTATGACAAGCCAGAAAATGTGCCATTTTAGAGAACCTATCG
>CM051379.1:1195184-1241499 GCA_028015245.1 Cardamine occulta
TATGGGGAGTTGTAGAAGAGACATATGGAGGTTTAAACAACACCTATTGATGTGAATATGAAGAGTCATCTGGTTTCATTGACAAGGATTTGGCCATTATATGCTTATAGACCTAAAACCAAAGTTATGACTCTTCAAGATACAAATGAGCGTCAATAGGAATTTGATCTCTCAAAACAGCTTTAAGATGTTCAAGAGCCACTACAGAGGGAATGTATGCTTTGTCTTAAGTTTTGGTTATGAGATTTCATGAAAGGCTTAGATTCAGCCTTTTAGAACTCTTGATGACGTGATTAAGCATGCTACCAAGGTGTAGATGCAAGTCAAAGTAAGAAACTAGCATTATACCTTATATCATAATTAGTTTTTTGAATCTCACAGGAGTTTCTAATGGGGAGTATAGGGAGTTGTAGCAAGAAGACAAATATGGAGGTTTAAACAACACCTATTGATGTGAATATGAAGAATCATTGGTTTCATTGACAAGGATTTGGCCATTACAAGCTTATATACCTAAAACCAAAGTTATGACTCTTCAAGATACAAATGAGAGTCAATAGGAGTTTAATCTCTCAAAACAGCTTTAAGCTGTTCAAGAGCCCTTACACAGAGGGATTGGATGCTTTGTCTTTGGGTTTTGGTTATGAGATTTCATGAAAGGCTTAGATTCAGCCTTTTAGAACTCTTGATGACGTGATTAAGCATGCTACCAAGGTGTAGATGCAAGTCAAAGTAAGAAACTAGCATTATAGCTTATACCATAATTAGTTCTTTGAATCTCATAGGAGTGTTTAATGGGGAATATGGGGAGTTGTAGCAAGAAGACACATATGGAGGTTTAAACAACACCTATTGATGTGAATATGAAGAATCACTGGTTTCATTGACAAGGATTTGGCCATTTCATGCTTATAGACTGATATGAACCTCCTGAGCATATGGATCGATTCTGAAGTTGAGGAAGTCGAGAGATCACGATCTGGGAATTTCAGAGAATGAGCTCGAGCAAGTTTGATCGAGCTGGTAGCGCGGAAGTGCTCGGATTTTGCTCAAACATTAGGAGCGAGTAGTTAAAGAGCTGAGTAGTCGGTCTCTTAAGTTTCGTTTCGATCTGACAAGGCGAAACGAGGGGCACGGATGGAGCGGATCTAGGTGATTTCGGACCAGGTGGAGTAGGTAGCTTCAGTTAGAGAGATATGAGCTTCTCTTGAGCGGCTGAGTTCTTCCTTTGATGGATTTTGAACCAAAAGGAAGAAGCGAGTTGGATTCCCCAACCAAGTGAACTATCTAGAGAGTTGGATGAAAATAGAAGATAGTTGATTTCCACAAAGAGTTTACAAGTCTTTAAATAGCTAGGGTTGCTGTAAAATGAAAATGGGCCAAAAATAGAGTAATGGGCCAAATACATAGATATAGATATAAATGGGTTCTCTTGTTCAATTGTGACCCATAAGCCTCATTAAAACCTTACTTGCCAAAACCCGATTGGGAAAAAGACAAGTGAAGGAAAAAGAAGTGCGAATGGATCACAAGCCCATTATACTACTTCTCCACGCCTGAATCGATACTAAGGCATTGTGGACTGGTGAGTCTTCTTCTTGAATCTGCTTCATCATTCCAGCCACCAATTGGTTGAGTTGTTTGGCTTTGGCTCTGGTTATTGGTCCGGTTGGCATCTCGATTATCTTAGCAGCTCCACGATCATCTCCTAGCTCCTCCTCAGCCTCTAGTTCTTCTTCTTCCTCCTTGCTGCTCAGGTTCATATCATCTCCTCCCTCTTGAAAAGGATTTGTCCTCAAATCTGGATCATCTGCAACAAAAAGGAATCAAGTCGGACACATTGAAACTGGGACTAACTTCATACTTACCTTGAAGATCGAGTTGATAGGCGTTGTCATTAATCCTCTTGGTGACTGTGAATGGTCCATCAATTCTGGGCATTAATTTGGACTTCCTCTCAGCTGGGAACCGCTCCTTGCGCAGATGCAACCAAACTTGATCACCTTCTTCAAATACCACTTGGCGTCTTCCTTTGTTAGCTTGGTTAGCATATTGTTGGGTCCTCTTTTCTATGTTCTCACGTGCTTTTGCATGAATCTGTTTAACTAGCTCAGCCTTCTTCTTTCCATCTAAGCTGCTTCTTTCACTCATAGGTAAAGGAGTTAAATCCAGAGGAGATAAAGGATTAAAGCCATAAACAATCTCAAATGGTGAGTAGTTAGATGCAGAATGAATGGCATGATTATATGCAAATTCGACATGAGGTAAACATTCTTCCCAAGTACGGATATTCTTCTTAATTAATGCACGTAGAAAGAGTACCTAGTGTCCTATTAACTACCTCGGTTTGGCCATCAATCCGAGGGTGACATGTAGTTGAGAACACTAGCTTAGTTCCTAGTTTTGACCAAACAGTTCTCCAAAAATGACTTAGAAACTTAGTGTCTCTATCAGATACAATGGTCCTGGGCCATGAAGCCTAACAATCTCCTTAAAGAACAACGTTGCTATATGAGATGCATCATCAGTCTTATGGCAAGCAATGAAATGGGACATCTTAGAGAATCTATCTACAACTACAAAGATAGAATCTTGTCCAGTTCGAGTTCTAGGCAAAGCTACTAGGAAATCCATTGAAATGTCGGTCCAAGGATGAGTAGGAATAGGTAAAGGAGTATACAAACCACTTGGTTGAACCTTAGATGTGGCCTGTTTGCAAGTTACGCATCGAGAACAGATCCTCTCAACATCACGTTTTAGGTGAGGCCAATAAAAATGTTCTCGTAACCACCTTAAGTGTCTTAGCATAGCCAAAGTGACCCATCAGTCCTCCTCCATGAGCTTCCCCCGACTAAAAGATCTCGAACGGAACGTTAGGAATGCAGAGACGATTATCAAAGAATAAAGAAACCGTCATCCTGAAAGTATTTTCCCCAAGCAAATTTCCCCTTTTTGTAAAAGCTTCCTTAAAATCGTTATCATCAGCATATAGCTCTTTCAAGTGTTCAAATCCAAGCAGTTTAGTTTCTAAAGTGGACGAGAAGAGTGTACCTTCGAGAAAGGGCATCGCCACCACATTCTCCTTACCTTGTTTGTACTTAATGACATAGGGAAATGTCTCAATGAATTCTACCCATCGAGCATGTCTCTTGTTAAGCTTATGTTGTCCTCATAAGTGCTTGAGTGATTGGTGATCAGAATGGATAACGAACTCCTTTGGCCATAGATAGTGCTGCCATTGCTGAAGTGATCTGACCAAAGCATAGAGCTCCTTATCATAGGTTGGATAATTCAAAGTTGATCCGCTCAGCTTCTCACTGAAATATGCTATAGGCTTCTTGTCTTGCATTAGTACTCGCCCAATCCCTAAGCCTGAAGCATCCACTCAATTTCAAAAGTTTTAGTAAAATTAGGTAGAATGAGAATTGGTGCATTAATAAGCTTATCCTTCAAATTCTGGAATGCTTCCTCCTGCGGTTGTTCCCATTTGAATCCAACATCCTTTTGATAACTTCTTTAAGTGGTGCCATTGAGAACTACTGAAGTCCTTGACAAATCTCCTATAGAAACCAGCAAGACCATGGAAGCTGCGGACTTCTCCAACTGTGGTTGGACTAGGCCAATCTTTGATGGCTTTAATCTTCTCCTCATCGACCTTAATGCCATCTGCACTAACCACAAAACCTAGAAAGACAAGGTTATCTGTACAAAAGGAACATTTCTTAAAGTTGGCAAACAGCCTTTCCTTTCTAAGCACCTCTACCAAAAGCGAACATGCTCAAAATGATCAATCAAGTTCTTACTATAAATCAAGATGTCGTCAAAGTAAACTACCACAAAGACACCAATGTAAGCTCTAAGAACATGATTCATCAGTCTCATGAAAGTACTAGGTGCATTAGTAAGACCAAACGGCATAACCAACCATTCATAAAGACCATGCTTAGTTTTAAATGCCGTTTTCCATTCATCCCCTTCCTTCATTCTAATCTGATGATAGCCACTTTTTAAATCAATCTTAGAAAAGATACAAGAACCATGCAATTCATCAAGCATATCATCAAGTCTAGGGATAGGGTGGCGATACTTAACCGTAATGTTGTTTATAGCTCTACAGTCCACACACATGCGCCAAACTTCCATCCTTTTGGGGCACGAGATGCAGGGAACAGCGCAAGGACTCATACTTTCGTGAATAAAGCCCTTATCCATCAGTTCATCGACCTCTTCTGAAGTTCCTTTGTTTCCGTTGGATTGGTTACATCCGCTGGTCGGTTTGGGAGAAGAGACCACGGGACAAAGTCAATCGATGCTCGATTCCTCTTATAGGTGGTAGTCCTTTGGGGGTCTCTTCAGGGAATAGTTCCATAAAATCCTGCAAAAGTTTAAGCATTTCCTTTCGGTACTAGGTTGCAAGATCAGTCATAGTGCTAAGCAATTCCTTATAAACAAATAAGAACACAGATTCATCTGCGAGACATAGCACTCTTGACTTCACTATGACGAGGTAAGTAAGTTAGACTTTTTTCTGCTAGTATCCTTATTGTTCTTGAGTTGAAGCTGGTCTTGATAAACCTCATTAGGAGTCAAAGGAACTAGCGTGGTTTTTCTCCCCTGGAACACAAAAAGAATGGCGATTTGTATATCCATCATGAATTGCTTTGTGATCAGACTGCCAAGGACGCCCAAGAAGTATGTGTCCTGCCTCCATTGGTAGCACATCACAGAGTATTTCGTCCTCATACTTGCCAATAGAGAGTGAAACCAGCACCTGATTCTTCACCTTCATTTCGCCTTTCTCATTTAGCCATTGCAGATTATATGGTTGAGGATGAGGTTGTATCTTCAGGTTGAGCTTCTTGACCATAGTTTCACTAGCTACATTGGTGCAGCTACCCCCATCGATGATAAGGCTGCAAACTTTACCATTTACTAAGCATCTAGTGTGGAACAGATTCTCCCTTTGCTCTTCTTCCATGGGTTTAGGCTGCAAGCTGAGAGTCCTTCTAGCAACTATGATGTTTCCTTGAACGGGAAATTCTTCACTCTCTTCCATAGGCTCTTCTTCAGTTTCATCAGTTGATGCATATTCACCATTGTCCAGAAGTATCATTACTCTAGTGTTAGAGCACTCATTGGCATAATGACCTCGCCCATGGCATTTAAAACAAGTGACATCTCTGGATCGAGCTCCTCTTGGTTTGGCCACTGTTTCTGCATCCGCTTTTCCCTTAGAACTCGTGGTGGCAACCTCTTTGGGCACAGTAGATGGCTTGTAAATTTTCTGAAACTGAAGCTTATCTTCTCTTTTGTACTCAGGCTTTACACTTTGCTGATTACCAAAACTAGACCTGGTTCTGCCTCTCCTTGAAAGTTGCTGCTCTATAAGAGTAGCCTTGTGTAGCATTTCTTCAAGGTCCACATAGTGTTGCATCTCAACTTGATCCTGAATTTCCCTGTTCAGACCTCCCAGAAACCTTGCCATTGTGGCTTCTCTATCTTCTGAGATATCAGCTCGCAACATCAATGTTTCCATCTCCTTACTATAGTCCTCCGCAAACTTGCTACCTTGCGTTGATCTCCTAAGCCGTTGATGCAGCTCTCTGTTGTAATGGCTTGAACAAAACGTTTCCTTAATAGAGCCTTCATGCCCGACTTCTTATGGGGAGTTCACCATTGCGCCTTCTAGTTGTGACTAGCTGATCCCACCAATCTGAGGGCATAAACATAAAATTCGGTGGCTGCTAGCTTCACCTTACTCTCTTCCGTATAATATTGGCTGTCAACCACAAGCTCAATCTTCTTTTCCCACTCTAAATATGCATCCTGGATCATTCTTTCCATGGAAGGGTGGTATTTTGAGCTTGAGACCATTAAGGTTGCTAGTTCTTTGATCAATGCAACTTCGCTGTCGCCTCTGGCTTCTATTACTATGCTGTGAACGATCAGTGCTGTTCCCATAGTAGTCTGTAGCTTCATCATCATCATGTTCAGATCGATTTGCTCTGTGTGTTCCTCTTCTACCATATCGATGTTCTGCATCACTTCTTTCTTGTTCAGCATCCTGGAGTAGGCTTAAGTTCTTGTCGTAGTGCTGTGATCTGGCTGCCCATCATTTGTTCAAACTTTGCGGTCATGGCTTCAATCAGTAGCTTGTTGTTGTATTACTAATCTACATCATCGTCGGTCATGTTTCCTGAAAACAACAAGCAAACAAGTCACCAGATGGACTGTTCTTGTAGAAAATTTTGCAGGTCTAGGGAATACAAACAATCACGAACTAGATCTAATCATCTCAAAGCAAGCTTAACAAAAATAAAATCTACTAGGAATATGAATAGACAATTCTGCTGGGGTTTAAATAATCACAAGATCTCTAGAAATAAACTTAAGAACAACCAGAGATAAGGATTAGAAACGCAACTTTCAGATCTTGCTCTGATACCACATGATATGAACCTCCTGAGCATATGGATCGATTCTGAAGTTGAGGAAGTCGAGAGATCACGATCTGGGAATTTCAGAGAATGAGCTCGAGCAAGTTTGATCGAGCTGGTAGCGCGGAAGTGCTCGGATTTCGCTAAAAACTTAGGAGCGCGTAGTTAAAGAGCTGAGTAGTCGGTCTCTTAAGTTTCGTTTCGATCTGACAAGCGGGCGAAGAGAAACGAGGGCACGGATGGAGCGGATCTATGTGATTTCGGACCAGGTGGAGTGAGCAGCTTCAGTTCGAGAGATATGAGCTTCTCTTGAACAGCTGAGTTCTTCCTTTGATGGATTTTCGAACCAAAAGGAAGAACGAGTTGGATTTCCCAACCAGTGAACTATCTAGAGAGTTGGATGAAAATAGAAGATAGTTGATTTCCACAAAGAGTTTACAAGTCTTTAAATAGCTAGGGTTCTGTAAAAATGAAAATGGGCTAAAATTAGCGTAATGGGCCAAATACATAGATATAGATATAAATGGGTTCTCTTGTTCAATTGTGACCCATAAGCCTCATTAAAACCTTACTTGCCAAAACCCGGTGGGAAAAAGACAAGTGAAGGAAAAAGAGTGCGAATGGATCACAAGCCCATTTATACCTCTTCCATGGCTGAATCGATACTAAGGCATTGTGGACTGGTGAGTCTTCTTCTTGAATCTGCTTCATCATTCCAGCCACCAATTGGTTGAGTTGTTTGGCTTTGGCTCTGGTTATTGGTCCGGTTGGCATCTCGATTATCTTAGCAGCTCCACGATCATCTCCTAGCTCCTCCTCAGCCTCTAGTTCTTCTTCTTCCTCCTTGCTGCTCAGGTTCATATCATAGACCTAAAACCAAAGTTATGACTCTTCAAGATACAAATGAGAGTCAATAGGAGTTTAATCTCTCAAAACAGCTTTAAGATGTTCAAGAGCCACTACACAGAGGGATTGTATGCTTTGTACTGGGTTTTGGTTATGAGATTTCATGAAAGGCTTAGATTCAGCCTTTTAGAACTCTTGATGACGTGATTAAGCATGCTACCAAGGTGTAGATGAGAGTCAAAGTAAGAAACTAGCATTATAAGTTATACCATAGTTAGTTCTTTGAATCTCATAGGAGTTTCTAATGGGGAATATAGGGAGTTGTAGCAAGAAGACAAATATGGAGGTTTAAACAACACCTATTGATGTGAATATGAAGAATCATTGGTTTCATTGACAAGGATTTGGCCATTACAAGCTTATATACCTAAAACCAAAGTTATGACTCTTCAAGATACAAATGAGAGTTAATAGGAGTTTAATCTCTCAAAACAGCTTTAAGATGTTCAAGAGCCACTACACAGAGGGATTGTATGCTTTGTACTGGGTTTTGGTTATGAGATTTCATGAAAGGTTTAGATTCAGCCTTTTAGAAGTCTTGATGACGTGATTAAGCATGTTACCAAGGTGTAGATGCAAGTCAAAGTAAGAAACTAGCATTATACCTTATATCATAATTAGTTCTTTGAATCCCATAGGAGTTTCTAATGGGGAATATGGGGAGATGTAGCAAGAAGACACATCTGGAGGTTTAAACAACACCTATTGATGTGAATATGAAGAGTCACTGGTTTCATTGACAAGGATTTGGCCATTACAAGCTTATAGACCTAAAACCAAAGTTATGACTCTTCAAGATACAAATGAGAGTCAATAGGAGTTTAATCTCTCAAAACAACTTTAAGATGTTCAAGAGCCACTACACAGAGGGATTGTATGCTTTGTACTGGGTTTTGGTTATGAGATTTCATGAAAGGCTTAGATTCAGCCTTTTAGAACTCTTGATGACGTGATTAAGCATGCTACCAAGGTGTAGATGAGAGTCAAAGTAAGAAACTAGCATTATAGCTTATACCATAGTTAGTTCTTTGAATCTCATAGGAGTTTCTAATGGGGAATATAGAGAGTTGTAGCAAGAAGACAAATATGGAGGTTTAAACAACACCTATTGATGTGAATATAAAGAATCATTGGTTTCATTGACAAGGATTTGGCCATTACAAGCTTATATACCTAAAACCAAAGTTATGACTCTTCAAGATCCAAATGAGAGTTAATAGGAGTTTAATCTCTCAAAACAGCTTTAAGATGTTCAAGAGCCACTACACAGAGGGATTGTATGCTTTGTACTGGGTTTTGGTTATGAGATTTCATGAAAGGATTAGATTCAGCCTTTTAGAAGTCTTGATGACGTGATTAAGCATGTTACCAAGGTGTAGATGCAAGTCAAAGTAAGAAACTAGCATTATACCTTATATCATAATTAGTTCTTTGAATCTCATAGGAGTTTCTAATGGGGAATATGGGGAGTTGTAGCAAGAAGACACATATGGAGGTTTAAACAACACCTATTGATGTGAATATGAAGAGTCACTGGTTTCATTGACAAGGATTTGGCCATTATATGCTTATAGACCTAAAACCAAAGTTATGACTCTTCAAGATACAAATGAGAGTCAATAGGAATTTAATCTCTCAAAACAGCTTTAAGATGTTCAAGAGCCACTACACAGAGGGAATGTATGCTTTGTACTAAGTTTTGGTTATGAGATTTCATGAAAGGCTTAGATTCAGCCTTTTAGAACTCTTGATGACGTGATTAAGCATGCTACCAAGGTGTAGATGAGAGTCAAAGTAAGAAACTAGCATTATAGCTTATACCATAGTTAGTTCTTTGAATCTCATAGGAGTTTCTAATGGGGAATATAGGGAGTTGTAGCAAGAAGACAAATATGGAGGTTTAAACAACACCTATTGATGTGAATATGAAGAATCATTGGTTTCATTGACAAGGATTTGGCCATTACAAGCTTATATACCTAAAACCAAAGTTATGACTCTTGAAGATCCAAATGAGAGTTAATAGGAGTTTAATCTCTCAAAACAGCTTTAAGATGTTCAAGAGCCACTACACAGAGGGATTGTATGCTTTGTACTGGGTTTTGGTTATGAGATTTCATGAAAGGATTAGATTCAGCCTTTTAGAAGTCTTGATGACGTGATTAAGCATGTTACCAAGGTGTAGATGCAAGTCAAAGTAAGAAACTAGCATTATACCTTATATCATAATTAGTTCTTTGAATCTCATAGGAGTTTCTAATGGGGAATATGGGGAGTTGTAGCAAGAAGACACATATGGAGGTTTAAACAACACCTATTGATGTGAATATGAAGAGTCACTGGTTTCATTGACAAGGATTTGGCCATTATATGCTTATAGACCTAAAACCAAAGTTATGACTCTTCAAGATACAAATGAGAGTCAATAGGAATTTAATCTCTCAAAACAGCTTTAAGATGTTCAAGAGCCACTACACAGAGGAAATGTATGCTTTGTACTAAGTTTTGGTTATGAGATTTCATGAAAGGCTTAGATTCAGCCTTTTAGAACTCTTGATGACGTGATTAAGCATGCTACCAAGGTGTAGATGCAAGTCAAAGTAAGAAACTAGCATTATAGCTTATATCATAATTAGTTCTTTGAATCTCATAGGAGTTTCTAATGGGGAATATAGGGAGTTGTAGCAAGAAGACAAATATGGAGGTTTAAACAACACCTATTGATGTGAATATGAAGAATCATTGGTTTCATTGACAAGGATTTGGCCATTACAAGCTTATATACCTAAAACCAAAGTTATGACTCTTCAAGATACAAATGAGAGTCAATAGGAGTTTAATCTCTCAAAACAGCTTTAAGATGTTCAAGAGCCACTACACAGAGGGATTGGATGCTTTGTACTGGGTTTTGGTTATGAGATTTCATGAAAGGCTTAGATTCAGCCTTTTAGAACTCTTGATGACGTGATTAAGCATGCTACCAAGGTGTAGATGCAAGTCAAAGTAAGAAACTAGCATTATCGCTTATACCATAATTAGTTCTTTGAATCTCATAGGAGTGTTTAATGGGGAATATGGGGAGTTGTAGCAAGAAGACACATATGGAGGTTTAAACAACACCTATTGATGTGAATATGAAGAATCACTGGTTTCATTGACAAGGATTTGGCCATTTCATGCTTATAGACCTAAAACCAAAGTTATGACTCTTCAAGATACAAATGAGAGTCAATAGGAGTTTAATCTCTCAAAACAGCTTTAAGATGTTCAAGAGCCACTACACAGAGGGATTGTATGCTTTGTACTGGGTTTTGGTTATGAGATTTCATGAAAGGCTTAGATTCAGCCTTTTAGAACTCTTGATGACGTGATTAAGCATGCTACCAAGGTGTAGATGAGAGTCAAAGTAAGAAACTAGCATTATAGCTTATACCATAGTTAGTTCTTTGAATCTCATAGGAGTTTCTAATGGGGAATATAGGGAGTTGTAGCAAGAAGACAAATATGGAGGTTTAAACAACACCTATTGATGTGAATATGAAGAATCATTGGTTTCATTGACAAGGATTTGGCCATTACAAGCTTATATACCTAAAACCAAAGTTATGACTCTTCAAGATACAAATGAGAGTTAATAGGAGTTTAATCTCTCAAAACAGCTTTAAGATGTTCAAGAGCCACTACACAGAGGGATTGTATGCTTTGTACTGGGTTTTGGTTATGAGATTTCATGAAAGGTTTAGATTCAGCCTTTTAGAAGTCTTGATGACGTGATTAAGCATGTTACCAAGGTGTAGATGCAAGTCAAAGTAAGAAACTAGCATTATACCTTATATCATAATTAGTTCTTTGAATCCCATAGGAGTTTCTAATGGGGAATATGGGGAGTTGTAGCAAGAAGACACATCTGGAGGTTTAAACAACACCTATTGATGTGAATATGAAGAGTCACTGGTTTCATTGACAAGGATTTGGCCATTACAAGCTTATAGACCTAAAACCAAAGTTATGACTCTTCAAGATACAAATGAGAGTCAATAGGAGTTTAATCTCTCAAAACAGCTTTAAGATGTTCAAGAGCCACTACACAGAGGGATTGTATGCTTTGTACTGGGTTTTGGTTATGAGATTTCATGAAAGGCTTAGATTCAGCCTTTTAGAACTCTTGATGACGTGATTAAGCATGCTACCAAGGTGTAGATGCAAGTCAAAGTAAGAAACTAGCATTATAGCTTATACCATAGTTAGTTCTTTGAATCTCATAGGAGTTTCTAATGGGGAATATAGGGAGTTGTAGCAAGAAGACAAATATGGAGGTTTAAACAACACCTATTGATGTGAATATGAAGAATCATTGGTTTCATTGACAAGGATTTGGCCATTACAAGCTTATATACCTAAAACCAAAGTTATGACTCTTCAAGATACAAATGAGAGTCAATAGGAGTTTAATCTCTCAAAACAGCTTTAGGATGTTCAAGAGCCACTACACAGAGGGATTGTATGCTTTGTACTGGGTTTTGGTTATGAGATTTCATGATAGGCTTAGATTCAGCCTTTTAGAACTCTTGATGACGTGATTAAGCATGCTACGAAGGTGTAGATGCAAGTCAAAGTAAGAAACTAGCATTATCGCTTATACCATAATTAGTTCTTTGAACCTCATAGGAGTTTCTAATGGGGAATATGGGGAGTTGTAGCAAGAAGACACATATGGAGGTTTAAACAACACCTATTGATGTGAATATGAAGAATCATTGGTTTCATTGACAAGGATTTGGCCATTTCATGCTTATAGACCTAAAACCAAAGTTATGACTCTTCAAGATACAAATGAGAGTCAATAGGAGTTTAATCTCTCAAAACAGCTTTAAGATGTTCAAGAGCCACTACACAGAGGGATTGTATGCTTTGTACTGGGTTTTGGTTATGAGATTTCATGAAAGGTTTAGATTCAGCCTTTTAGAAGTCTTGATGACGTGATTAAGCATGCTACCAAGGTGTAGATGCAAGTCAAAGTAAGAAACTAGCATTATAGCTTATACCATAGTTAGTTCTTTGAATCTCATAGGAGTTTCTAATGGGGAATATGGGGAGTTGTAGCAAGAAGACACATATGGAGGTTTAAACAACACCTATTGATGTGAATATGAAGAGTCACTGGTTTCATTGACAAGGATTTGGCCATTATATGCTTATAGACCTAAAACCAAAGTTATGACTCTTCAAGATACAAATGAGAGTCAATAGGAGTTTAATCTCTCAAAACAGCTTTAAGATGTTCAAGAGCCACTACACAGAGGGATTGTATGCTTTGTACTGGGTTTTGGTTATGAGATTTCATGAAAGGATTAGATTCAGCCTTTTAGAAGTCTTGATGACGTGATTAAGCATGTTACCAAGGTTTAGATGCAAGTCAAAGTAAGAAACTAGCATTATAGCTTATACCATAGTTAGTTCTTTGAATCTCATAGGAGTTTCTAATGGGGAATATAGGGAGTTGTAGCAAGAAGACAAATATGGAGGTTTAAACAACACCTATTGATGTGAATATGAAGAATCATTGGTTTCATTGACAAGGATTTGGCCATTACAAGCTTATATACCTAAAACCAAAGTTATGACTCTTCAAGATACAAATGAGAGTCAATAGGAGTTTAATCTCTCAAAACAGCTTTAAGATGTTCAAGAGCCACTACACAGAGGGATTGTATGCTTTCTACTGGGTTTTGGTTATGAGATTTCATGAAAGGCTTAGATTCAGCCTTTTAGAAGTCTTGATGACGTGATTAAGCATGTTACCAAGGTGTAGATGCAAGTCAAAGTAAGAAACTAGCATTATACCTTATATCATAATTAGTTCTTTGAATCTCATAGGAGTTTCTAATGGGGAATATGGGGAGTTGTAGCAAGAAGACACATATGGAGGTTTAAACAACACCTATTGATGTGAATATGAAGAGTCACTGGTTTCATTGACAAGGATTTGGCCATTATATGCTTATAGACCTAAAACCAAAGTTATGACTCTTCAAGATACAAATGAGAGTCAATAGGAGTTTAATCTCTCAAAACAGCTTTAAGATGTTCAAGAGCCACTACACAGAGGGATTGTATGCTTTGTACTGGGTTTTGGTTATGAGATTTCATGAAAGGCTTAGATTCAGCCTTTTAGAACTCTTGATGACGTGATTAAGCATGCTACCAAGGTGTAGATGCAAGTCAAAGTAACAAACTATCATTATAGCTTATACCATAGTTAGTTCTTTGAATCTCATAGGAGTTTCTAATGGGGAATATAGGGAGTTGTAGCAAGAAGACAAATATGGAGGTTTAAACAACACCTATTGATGTGAATATGAAGAATCATTGGTTTCATTGACAAGGATTTGGCCATTACAAGCTTATATACCTAAAACCAAAGTTATGACTCTTCAAGATACAAATGAGAGTCAATAGGAGTTTAATCTCTCAAAACAGCTTTAAGATGTTCAAGAGCCACTACACAGAGGGATTGTATGCTTTGTACTGGGTTTTGGTTATGAGATTTTAGAAAGGCTTAGATTCAGCCTTTTAGAACTTTTGATGACGTGATTAAGCATGCTACCAAGGTGTAGATGCAAGTCAAAGTAAGAAACTAGCATTATCGCTTATACCATAATTAGTTCTTTGAATCTCATAGGAGTGTTTAATGGGGAATATGGGGAGTTGTAGCAAGAAGACACATATGGAGGTTTAAACAACACCTATTGATGTGAATATGAAGAATCACTGGTTTCATTGACAAGGATTTGGCCATTTCATGCTTATAGACCTAAAACCAAAGTTATGACTCTTCAAGATACAAATGAGAGTCAATAGGAGTTTAATCTCTCAAAACAGCTTTAAGATGTTCAAGAGCCACTACACAGAGGGATTGTATGCTTTGTACTGGGTTTTGGTTATGAGATTTCATGAAAGGCTTAGATTCAGCCTTTTAGAACTCTTGATGACGTGATTAAGCATGCTACCAAGGTGTAGATGAGAGTCAAAGTAAGAAACTAGCATTATAGCTTATACCATAGTTAGTTCTTTGAATCTCATAGGAGTTTCTAATGGGGAATATAGAGAGTTGTAGCAAGAAGACAAATATGGAGGTTTAAACAACACCTATTGATGTGAATATAAAGAATCATTGGTTTCATTGACAAGGATTTGGCCATTACAAGCTTATATACCTAAAACCAAAGTTATGACTCTTCAAGATACAAATGAGAGTCAATAGGAGTTTAATATCTGAAAACAGCTTTAAGATGTTCAAGAGCCACTACACAGAGGGATTGTATGCTTTGTACTAGGTTTTGGTTATGAGATTTCATGAAAGGCTTAGATTCAGCCTTTTAGAAGTCTTGATGACGTGATTAAGCATGTTACCAAGGT
Source organism: Cardamine occulta (assembly GCA_028015245.1). Lineage (NCBI taxonomy): Eukaryota > Viridiplantae > Streptophyta > Magnoliopsida > Brassicales > Brassicaceae > Cardamine > Cardamine occulta. The sequence continues at coordinate 1,209,947 of CM051379.1, forward strand.
GTAGATGCAAGTCAAAGTAAGAAACTAGCATTATACCTTATATCATAATTAGTTCTTTGAATCTCATAGGAGTTTCTAATGGGGAATATGGGGAGTTGTAGCAAGAAGACACATATGGAGGTTTAAACAACACCTATTGATGTGAATATGAAGAGTCACTGGTTTCATTGACAAGGATTTGGCCATTATATGCTTATAGACCTAAAACCAAAGTTATGACTCTTCAAGATACAAATGAGAGTCAATAGGAATTTAATCTCTCAAAACAGCTTTAAGATGTTCAAGAGCCACTACACAGAGGGAATGTATGCTTTGTACTAAGTTTTGGTTATGAGATTTCATGAAAGGCTTAGATTCAGCCTTTTAGAACTCTTGATGACGTGATTAAGCATGCTACCAAGGTGTAGATGCAAGTCAAAGTAAGAAACTAGCATTATAGCTTATATCATAATTAGTTCTTTGAATCTCATAGGAGTTTCTAATGGGGAATATAGGGAGTTGTAGCAAGAAGACAAATATGGAGGTTTAAACAACACCTATTGATGTGAATATGAAGAATCATTGGTTTCATTGACAAGGATTTGGCCATTACAAGCTTATATACCTAAAACCAAAGTTATGACTCTTCAAGATACAAATGAGAGTCAATAGGAGTTTAATCTCTCAAAACAGCTTTAAGATGTTCAAGAGCCACTACACAGAGGGATTGTATGCTTTGTACTGGGTTTTGGTTATGAGATTTCATGAAAGGCTTAGATTCAGCCTTTTAGAACTCTTGATGACGTGATTAAGCATGCTACCAAGGTGTAGATGCAAGTCAAAGTAAGAAACTAGCATTATACCATAATTAGTTCTTTGAATCTCATAGGAGTGTTTAATGGGGAATATGGGGAGTTGTAGCAAGAAGACACATATGGAGGTTTAAACAACACCTATTGATGTGAATATGAAGAATCACTGGTTTCATTGACAAGGATTTGGCCATTTCATGCTTATAGACCTAAAACCAAAGTTATGACTCTTCAAGATACAAATGAGAGTCAATAGGAGTTTAATCTCTCAAAACAGCTTTAAGATGTTCAAGAGCCGCTACAGTGAGGGCTTGTATGCTTTGTACTGGGTTTTGGTTATGAGATTTCATGAAAGGCTTAGATTCAGCCTTTTAGAACTCTTGATGACGTGATTAAGCATGCTACCAAGGTGTAGATGAGAGTCAAAGTAAGAAACTAGCATTATAGCTTATACCATAGTTAGTTCTTTGAATCTCATAGGAGTTTCTAATGGGGAATATAGGGAGTTGTAGCAAGAAGACAAATATGGAGGTTTAAACAACACCTATTGATGTGAATATGAAGAATCATTGGTTTCATTGACAAGGATTTGGCCATTACAAGCTTATATACCTAAAACCAAAGTTATGACTCTTCAAGATACAAATGAGAGTTAATAGGAGTTTAATCTCTCAAAACAGCTTTAAGATGTTCAAGAGCCACTACACAGAGGGATTGTATGCTTTGTACTGGGTTTTGGTTATGAGATTTCATGAAAGGATTAGATTCAGCCTTTTAGAAGTCTTGATGACGTGATTAAGCATGTTACCAAGGTTTAGATGCAAGTCAAAGTAAGAAACTAGCATTATACCTTATATCATAGTTAGTTCTTTGAATCTCATAGGAGTTTCTAATGGGGAATATAGGGAGTTGTAGCAAGAAGAGAAATATGGAGGTTTAAACAACACCTATTGATGTGAATATGAAGAATCATTGGTTTCATTGACAAGGATTTGGCCATTACAAGCTTATATACCTAAAACCAAAGTTATGACTCTTCAAGATACAAATGAGAGTTAATAGGAGTTTAAACTCTCAAAACAGCTTTAAGATGTTCAAGAGCCACTACACGAAGGGATTGTATGCTTTGTACTAAGTTTTGGTTATGAGATTTCATGAAAGGCTTAGATTCAGCCTTTTAGAACTCTTGATGACGTGATTAAGCATGCTACCAAGGTGTAGATGCAAGTCAAAGTAAGAAACTAGCATTATAGCTTATATCATAATTAGTTCTTTGAATCTCATAGGAGTTTCTAATGGGGAATATAGGGAGTTGTAGCAAGAAGACAAATATGGAGGTTTAAACAATACCTATTGATGTGAATATGAAGAATCATTGGTTTCATTGACAAGGATTTGGCCATTACAAGCTTATATACCTAAAACCAAAGTTATGACTCTTCAAGATACAAATGAGAGTCAATAGGAGTTTAATCTCTCAAAACAGCTTTAAGATGTTCAAGAGCCACTACACAGAGGGATTGGATGCTTTGTACTGGGTTTTGGTTATGAGATTTCATGAAAGGCTTAGATTCAGCCTTTTAGAACTCTTGATGACGTGATTAAGCATGCTACCAAGGTGTAGATGCAAGTCAAAGTAAGAAACTAGCATTATCGCTTATACCATAATTAGTTCTTTGAATCTCATAGGAGTGTTTAATGGGGAATATGGGGAGTTGTAGCAAGAAGAGATTAAGAGATTTAGGGAGTAAATGCAGCATGAGTTTGAAGAAATCTAAAAGAGAAATGAAGAACTAAGAAGAATGGGCAGCTGAATCTTCATTTTAGCCAAAGAGGCACAATGTCTAGGTTAAAAGGTTCAGCTGATGGGAGGCTCCTCCTTTTATATCTTAAGGAGGAAGCCCTAGATACACAAGAAGACAAAATAGAGATTAAAACAAAATACATGTGTTAAAATAAAACAAACTTCTGGAAGCTTCTATTTTAACACAGATTTTGCACAATCCTAAATCTTCAAACTTCTCTCCCAAGTCATCCTAAAACCTCGACCCGGATTTTGCACACCCGGATTTTGCACGGATCCGTACGGTCCGTCTAACCAGAATTTTGCGGAACCGTCACGGACAGAAACCTCCAAACTCCTCCAATGATGCCTTGATGATATTTCCCTCTGTCAATACTCCCCCTCAAGCTTAGTCGGTGAGCGAAACTATTGGATTCCTATCGGCGTTACCTCGGTAAAAACCTCATCATAGAAAAAAACCACTTGGGAAAAAATCTATGATGAGGAAAAGAGCATAACGTCTATGGGTGTAGGGGATATGATCAAGGGTGAGTTGGATCCACAAGACCTAGTTTACTGTAGATGCGATTACAAACCTTGAGACTTGCGGCTTTGGTGAAGATATCAGCTAGTTGGTCTTCACTTCTTGTATAACACGGTAGAGTCACTCCTTCTTCGATCTTCTCTCGAACTTTATGGCAGTCAATCTCTATGTGTTTAGTCCTCTCGTGAAACACTGAGTTGCTAGCAATGTGGATGGCCGCTTGATTATCGCAGTGCATCGTGATAGGGCTTGTGGTTTCAATGCCTAGATCTTTGAGTAGTGCCTTGAGCCAAACCAGTTCATTTGTGAGCTTCCTCATTGCCCTATATTCTGATTCAGCACTTGAGCATGACACTACTTTCTGTTTCTTAGACTTCCATGTAACTAAGTTCCCACCAATGAATGTGCAATAACCTGTGGTTGACTTCCTATCGTTTGTGTCACCAGCATAGTCTGCGTCACAATAGCCCACAATCTCAGCATTCTCATTCTTTCCCATCCATATGCCTTGTCCTGGACTCCCTTTGAGATACCTTAAAATCCTCTCCACCATATTCCAATGGTATACCGTGGGGTTTTGCATGTGTTGACTCACCTGGTTCACAGCAAAGCTCAAGTCAGGTCTAGTGATAGTCAAATAGATAAGCTTACCCACTAATCTACGGTATTGTAGAGGATCAGCATAAGGTTTGTCTAATGGGTCTTCTTCTTCTCCCTCCTTTTTCTCCCCCTTTCGCTTGACCTTGTAGCCATCTTCAAGTGGGGTTTTGGCTGGCTTTGCTCCTAGCTTCCCTGTCTCACTCAACAAATCAAGAGTATATTTCCTTTGTGAAAGAAATAAGCCTTCCGGAGAACGGCAAATTTCAATCCCTAGAAAATATTTTAGTTCTCCAAGGTCTTTGATATCAAAAATAGTCTTAAGGAAAGTTTTAGTGTTTTGAATACCTTCCTTATCATTGCCGGAAATGATAAGGTCATCCACATATACTAAGACCACAACAATTCCTTGAGAGCTTTGAAGAGTGAAAAGGGTATGTGTTGGCTTCCGATCTTTTGAAGCCTTGGTCCTTAAGTGTAGAGCTCAGTTTGTGATACCATGCCCTTGGAGATTGCTTAGCCCATAGATAGCCTTCCTAAGCCTGAGTACTTTCCCGGGAGCAATGGAGTCTTCAAGGCCCGGTGGTGGAATCATGTACACTTCTTCCTCAAGTTCTCCTTGCAAGAAAGCATTCTTCACATCCATTTGCCATAACTCCCAATCTAGATTTGTTGCTAAGGAAAGAACCACTCTAACCGTGTGAAGCTTGGCTACCGGGGCAAAGGTGTCCATGTAATCATCTCCATAGGTTTGTGTAAATCCCCTTGCAACTAGCCGAGCCTTATACCTCTCAATATCTCCATTGCTCAGGTATTTGATAGTAAAGACCCATTTGGAGCTGACCTTTCTTTCCGGGAGGAGATCGGCTTCATCCCAAGTATGATTTCTGTCCATAGCCCCAACTTCATCATCTACAGCTTCTAACCATTCTTTGCTTTCTTTGGCTTCTTCATAACTCTGGGGAATCCATTGAGCTTCAATTTTACCAAGGAAAGCTTGGTGAGTAGTTGGCAAAAGGTCAAGTGAACACACGGCTTGGATGGGATGTGCCACGGCTTGGCTATTGAAGTAGACCCTTGTTGTCTTCCAATGCTCAGGGCCAAACTTTTGTCTTGTGCTTCTCCTAAGAGGAGGAATAGTCTCTTGTTCTTGTTCTAACCCATGATCTTGGCTTTCCCTAACCATTTCCTCGGTAATAACTTCCAGACTTGATCTTGGTCTTGTTCCATGTCAAGTGGGTTTGGTTCTGGCTCAATGGTTTTGGTTCCTTCCATGGTGTTAGGAATTTCTTGAGTGTTCCCAAGGTTGATATTGGGTTGTATGGGGTTTACCGATGTATCCAGCCCTTCTTGCTCAGTCTCGGTACTAGTTGGATCGTTGGTGCTCGGTGGTGGGTTCCCGAGATGGCTTAGAAGATATTGGAGGCTTGCAGCTCTATCAGATGGTGATCTTGCCAAATCTTTCAAGCTCTCCCAATCCTTCTTCTCATAGTACCCCTGGTGCTCAATAAACTTGACATCTCTTGACACGATGGTTCGGTTCCTTGAGAAGTCATAGCATTTGTAGCCCTTTTGAGTGGTGGAGTATCCTAGGAACATCCCTCTTGTGCTCTTGGCTTCTAGCTTGTCCCTTAGTTCACCTGGCCTTAAGACAAAACAAACACACCCAAAGACACGTAAATGATCAAGGGAAGGTTTAGTTTTATTGAGTACCTCAAATGGTGATATGTCATTGAGGACCCTTGTTGGTATCCTATTGATGAGGTAGCATGCTGCCATGACCGCATCACCCCAGAATCTCCTTGGGACATTGGTGTGAAACATCATAGACCTTGCTACCTCCATGAGATGTCTATTCTTCCGTTCGGCTACTCCATTTTGTTGTGGTGTATAAGGACAGCTAGTTTGATGTAGAATCCCATGTTTTGCCAAGTGATCTTTGAACTTGTGACTTGTGTATTCCCCACCATTGTCGGACCTAAGTACCTTAATCTTGGCATTAAACTGATTAGTCACATAAGATTGGAAATTGAGAAATGCATCAAATACTTTGTCCTTAGATGATAATAGTGTGACCCAAGTATACTTTGATTTCTCATCAATGAATGTGACATAATACTTATGATTATCCCTAGATATGCAAGGTGAGGTCCATACATCAGAGTGCACTAAGTCAAAACATTGTTCATATATAGTAGAAGACTTGGGAAATACGGTTTTACAATGTTTGCCTAGAATACAAGCTTCACAACTAGAATTATCAAAAACAACATGGGGTAACATTATTTCAAGAGCCCTAGAGTGGGGATGTCCTAATCTAGCATGCCACAATGCATTGGAACTAAAAACAAAATATGATTTGAAATAAAGCGATGTAGAGTTGCTTGGTGAAGAATCATCAAGAATGTATAAGTCTCCCTTAGTGTTTCCTTCCCCAAGAACCTTTCCACTCTCAATATCCTGAAAATGAAAGCTGTTAGGACCAAAGATAGCATAGCAATTAAGATCATTTGTTGCCCTTTTTACTGATACAAGATTAGAAGTGAAGTCAGGCATAAAGAAGGCTTTAGAATTCTTATCACACAGTTTTAAATCACCTATTCCTCTTACGGGAATCCTATCACCATTTGCAATTATCACATTTCCACCAGCCGGTTTAACATTGTTAATGAGTTTAGGATTACTAATCATGTGATGTGAAACACCCGAATCAATAACCAATGTTTTACTAGGTGAATTTGGTAAAGAGGCTAAATGAGTGATACCGAATTCCTTATTGGTAAGGGCAGCAATGGACTTGATAAGAGCCTCCAAGTCTGACTTCCTCACAACATCATTGGTATAGGTGACCATAGTCAGCTCCTCTCCTTGCTTGGATGACCCAGCTTGTCCTTGATCGCTTTTAACCTCGGAAACATGGGCTTGAGCTTGTGTCTTGAACTTGGCCGGCTTAAGATGTGGGTGTAAGATCCAACATTTGTCCTTGATATGGCCTTTCTTCCTGCAATGATCACACACCAAGGTCTTCCTATCTTCATGTTTGAATGCTACCTTGTGAGCCATGACCATTTCTCCTTTCCCACTAAAGAGCCCAACCGAACCTTGCTCACGTTGCACTTGAGAACACACTTCTTCCAAGCTTGGTAGCTTCTCTGCCCTAAGGATATGCTTGATCAGATCGTTGTAGGCTGGATTCAAAGTGAGTAGAAGGCCAAAGACCTTGTCTTGTTCACTCCTTTCCTTGAGAACTACCGGATCCACCGAGAAGGGTCTAAGCATCTCCAATTCTGCCCAAAGTGATCTGAATTTCCCAAAGTGTGTAGTGAACTCTAGGTCTTCTTGGTTGAGATTGTTGATAGCTTTCTTCACTTCAAACACACGGGTAAGGTTAGAAACATTCCCATAGACATTCTTGAGAGTATCCCACAATTCCTTAGCCGTTTCACAATAAGAGTAAGCTTCAAGTATTGGAGCTTCTAGTGAGTTTTGAAGTAGCCGAGAACACTTTGATCATCTTGGAACCATTTGCTATCCTCAGAGCTTGGATCTTCAATGCTTTCCATCACATCTTCCTTTGTGATTCCTTTTGGAGCTTGATATCCTTCTACATGGCTCCAAAGACCCACGACCACAAAGTGCTGTTCTTGTGGTTCTAGCCCACAAGTAGTTCACTCCTTTGAGAATCACTTGGAATCACAATGGGTTTAGAAATATCCATGGTTCACCAAATCTACCAAGTAATGAAGAGTGATGACCTCTAGCCAAAGAAATGGGCTTTAATCAAGAAAAATCCTAATTTTACCAAGTAAATCAAGGTTCCACCGGAAAAAACTTCACTTTGCCAAAAAAATCGAATTCTACCGAGCAAAACCTTCAATTTTTCGAAAAAACTCGAGAAAACCCTGCCGTCTGCCGCTAAGAAAACTGGGTATTCTCCGAGAAAACTGGGTATTCTGCCGAGAAAACTGTGTATTCTGCCGAGAAAACGGTTCTGCGAGAAAACTGGGTAATTCTGCCGAGAAATGCCTAATTTTGCCGAGAAATGCCAAATTTTGAGCCCAGATCTGAAGATTCAGCCGAGAGAATGGATTGAAAACTGAGATTTTAAGCCAAGATCAACTAGAATAAAGAGATAAGAATGAGAGAATCATAAACCATGCTCTGATACCATAAGAGATTAAGAGATTTAGGGAGTAAATGCAGCATGAGTTTGAAGAAATCTAAAAGAGAAATGAAGAACTAAGAAGAATGGGCAGCTGAATCTTCATTTTAGCCAAAGAGGCACAATGTCTAGGTTAAAAGGTTCAGCTGATGGGAGGCTCCTCCTTTTATATCTTAAGGAGGAAGCCCTAGATACAAGAAGACAAAATAGAGATTAAAACAAAATACATGTGTTAAAATAAAACAAACTTCTGGAAGCTTCTATTTTAACACAGATTTTGCACAATCCTAAATCTTCAAACTTCTCTCCCAAGTCATCCTAAAACCTCGACCCGGATTTTGCACACCCGGATTTTGCACGGATCCGTACGGTCCGTACAACCCGGATTTTGCACGGAACCGTACGGACAAAAACCTCCAAACTCCTCCAATGATGCCTTGATGATATTTCCCTCTGTCAATAGAAGACACATATGGAGGTTTAAACAACACCTATTGATGTGAATATGAAGAATCATTGGTTTCATTGACAAGGATTTGGCCATTACAAGCCTATATACCTAAAACCAAAGTTATGACTCTTCAAGATACAAATGAGAGTTAATAGGAGTTTAATCTCTCAAAACAGCTTTAAGATGTTCAAGAGCCACTACACAGAGGGAATGTATGCTTTGTACTGGGTTTTGGTTATGAGATTTCATGAAAGGCTTAGATTCACCTTTTAGAACTCTTGATGACGTGATTAAGCATGCTAACAAGGTGTAGATGCAAGTCAAAGTAAGAAACTAGCATTATAGCTTATACCATAATTAGTTCTTTGAATCTCATAGGAGTTTCTAATGGGGAATATGGGGAGTTGTAGCAAGAAGACACATATGGAGGTTTAAACAACACCTATTGATGTGAATATGAAGAGTCACTGGTTTCATTGACAAGGATTTGGCCATTATATGCTTATAGACCTAAAACCAAAGTTATGACTCTTCAAGATACAAATGAGAGTCAATAGGAGTTTAATCTCTATAAACAGCTTTAAGATGTTCAAGAGCCACTACACAGAGGGATTGTATGCTTTGTACTGGGTTTTGGTTATGAGATTTCATGAAAGGCTTAGATTCAGCCTTTTAGAACTCTTGATGACGTGATTAAGCTTGCTACCAAGGTGTAGTTGCAAGTCAAAGTAAGAAACTAGCATTATAGCTTATACCATAGTTAGTTCTTTCAATCTCATAGGAGTTTCTAATGGGGAATATAGGGAGTTGTAGCAAGAAGACAAATATGGAGGTTTAAACAACACCTATTGATGTGAATATGAAGAATCATTGGTTTCATTGACAACGATTTGGCCATTACAAGCCTATATACCTAAAACCAAAGTTATGACTCTTCAAGATACAAATGAGAGTTAATAGGAGTTTAATCTCTCAAAACAGCTTTAAGATGTTCAAGAGCCACTACACAGAGGGATTGTATGCTTTGTACTGGGTTTTGGTTATGAGATTTCATGAAAGGCTTAGATTCAGCCTTTTAGAACTCTTGATGACGTGATTAAGCATGCTACCAAGGTGTAGATGCAAGTCAAAGTAAGAAACTAGCATTATAGCTTATACCATAGTTAGTTCTTTGAATCTCATAAAAGTTTCTAATGGGGAATATAGGGAGTTGTAGCAAGAAGACAAATATGGAGGTTTAAACAACACCTATTGATGTGAATATGAAGAATCATTGGTTTCATTGACAAGCTTATATACCTAAAACCAAAGTTATGACTCTTCAAGATACAAATGAGAGTTAATAGGAGTTTAAACTCTCAAAACAGCTTTAAGATGTTCAAGAGCCACTACACAGAGGGATTGTATGCTTTGTACTGGGTTTTGGTTATGAGATTTCATGAAAGGCTTAGATTCAGCCTTTTAGAAGTCTTGATGACGTGAGTAAGCATGTTACCAAGGTGTAGATGCAAGACAAAGTAAGAAACTAGCATTATACCTTATATCATAGTTAGTTCTTTGAATCTCAGAGGAGTTTCTAATGGGGAATATAGGGAGTTGTAGCAAGAAGACAAATATGGAGGTTTAACCAACACCTATTGATGTGAATATGAAGAATCATTGGTTTCATTGACAAAGATTTGGCCATTACAAGCTTATATGAGATTTTAAAGAGATTAGATGGAGAAATTAGGACAGAGATTAGATGAATTAGAGAGAATGAAAGCCACAGCCATTTTCTTCTTATAAGCCTAAGGAGGCGTCCATATTGTGTTAAATAACAAGAGAAAAAGGGTTTCCTCCTTTTATAGAAGAAGGAGGATGCCCTAGATAAAAAAAACTTCAGCAAAAGTGAAACCGCAGCTTACAGCACGGATGAATAGTAATCTCGGGTCTCGGGATGAATAGTACCCGAGATGAATAGTACCCGATCTTCTACACGGAATGCCTTTTCTTAATAGATTCACAGGATGAATAGTAATCTCGGATCTCGGGATGAATAGTACCCGAGATGAATAGTACCCGGCCATCTTCACGGAATGCCTTTTCTCAATACTCCCCCTCAAGCTTAGCCGTCGGTGAACAAAGACTAAGCTTAACCTACATAGGCGTTACCTCGGTAAAAACCTCATCATAGAAAAAACCACTTGGGAAAAAATCTATGATGAGGAAAAGAGCATAACGTCTATGAGTAGGGGATATGATCAAGGGTGAGTTGGATCCACAAGCCCTAGTTTGTTGTAGATGTGTTTGCAAACCTTAAGACTCGCAGCTTTGGTGAAGATGTCTGCTAGTTGATCTTCACTTCTTGTAAAGCATGGTAGTGTGACTCCTTCTTTGATCTTCTCTCGAACTTTGTGGCAGTCAACTTCTATGTGCTTGGTCCTCTCGTGAAACACAGAGTTGCTGGCAATGTGTATAGCAGCTTGATTGTCACAATGCATGGTGATAGGTCTTGTGGTTTCAATGCCTAGATCTCTGAGTAGTGCCTTAAGCCAAATGAGTTCTTCCGTGAGCTTCCTCATTGCTCTATACTCGGATTCAGCACTTGAACATGACACTACCTTCTGCTTCTTAGACTTCCATGTCACCAAATTCCCTCCAATGAATGTGCAATATCCAGTGGTTGACTTCCTATCATTCGTGTCACCAGCGTAGTCTGCATCACAATAACCAACAATCTCGGCATTCTCATTCTTTCCCATCTATATGCCTTGTCCTAGACTCCCTTTTAGATATCTGAGTATCCTCTCCACCATGTTCCAATGGTATACTGTGGGGTTTTGCATGTATTGACTCACCTGATTCACAGCAAAACATAAGTCAGGTCTTGTTAAAGTCAGATAGCTAAGCTTCCCCACTAGTCCTCGGTATTGGAGACGATCGGCATATGGTTCGTCTAATGGATCTTCCTCTTCGAGCTCCTTTCCTTTTTCTCCCCTTTCGCTTGACCTTGTAGCCATCTGCAAGAGGAGTTTTGGCTGGCTTTGCTCCTATTTTACCTGTCTCATTCAAAGCAAGTCAAGAGTATATTTCCTTTGTGATAAAAATAAGCCCTCCGAAGAGTACATACTTCAATCCCTAGGAAATATTTTAGTTCTCCAAGATCTTTGATATCAAATACAGTTTTAAGATAGGTTTTCGTTTGAGAATACCTTCCTTATCATTGCGGAAATGATAAGGTCATCCACATAGACCAATACTACAACGATTCCTCGTGGACTTTGGACTGTGAACAATGTGTGATCAGCTTCAGATCTCTTGAACCCTTTCGCCGAGAGTACAGCTCAGTTTGTGGTACCAAGCTCTTGGAGATTGCTTTAGTCCATAGATGGCTTTTCTAAGCCGCAGAACCTTTCCCGGAGCAATGGAGTCTTCAAGGCCTGGTGGTGGAGTCATGTACACTTCTTCTTCAAGTTCTCCTTGCAAGAACGCATTCTTCACATCCATTTGCCATAACTCCCAATCCAGATTTGTAGCCAATGAGAGAACAACTCTAACTGTATGCAGCTTGGCGACTGGAGCAAACGTTTCTATATAATCATCTCCATAAGTCTGTGTGAATCCTCTTGCAACAAGTCTTGCTTTGTACCTCTCAACATCTCTATTGCTCAAATACTTGATAGTGAAAAGCCACCGTGAACTAACAGCCTTTTTTCCCAAAGGTAGGTCGGCTTCATCCCATGTATGATTCCTTTCCATAGCCCCAACCTCATTATCCACTGCTCCCAGCCATTCGTTACTCCCTTTGGCTTCTTCATAACTCTGTGGAATCCATTGAGCATCAATTTTTCCAAGGAAGGCTTGATGAGCAGTTGGTAACAGGTCAAGCGAACACACAGCTTGTATAGGATGCGCCACAGCTTGGTTATTGAAATAGACTCTAGTGACCTTCCAATGTTCGGGTCCAAACCTCTGTCTAGTGCTTCTCCGAAGAAGAGGTGGGGGTGGAGGAGGAGGAGTTTCTGCTTCATGTCTAACCTCATCATGGTGATCCTCTTGAACCACATCTTCAGTCATACCATCCTCATCTTGATCTTGGTCTTGTTCCATGTCAAGTGGGTTTGGTTCCGGCTGAGTGTGCTCAGTGGTATCAGTTTCTTCCATGGGGTTTGGAGCAGCATGTATATTCCCAAGCTCAGAATTGGGTTGATCTTCTGTAGTCTCCACTCCTTGTTGGTTGGTTTCGACATTATCAGAGTGTTCTTCTCTCCGAGGAGGAGGATTCCCAAGATGACCAAGGAGATGTTCGAGACTAGCGGCTATCTGATGGTGATCTTGCCAAATCTTTCAAACTCCCCCAATCCTTCTTATCGTAATACCCTTGGTGCTCAATGAATTTGACATCTCTTGATACAATTGTTCTGTTCTTTGAGAAATCATAGCACTTGTAGCCCTTTTGAGTAGTAGAGTAGCCTAGGAACATGCATTTTGTGCTCTTAGCTTCAAGCTTGTCCCTCAGTTCACCTGGTCTTAGTACAAAACAAATGCAACCAAACACTCGTAAGTGATCAATAGAAGGTTTGGTTCGGTTCAATACCTCAAATGGCGCTAAATCAGTTAGGATCCTTGTTGGTATCCTATTTATCAGGTAACAAGCCGCCATGACAGCATCACTCCAGAATCTCCTTGGGACATTGGTGTTAAACATCATGGATCTTGCAACTTCCATAAGATGTCTATTCTTCCTCTCAGCTACACCATTTTGTTGAGGTGTATATGGGCAGCTAGTTTGGTGTATGATCCCATGTTTTGCTAAGTGAACTTTGAACTTGTGACTAGTGTATTCCCCACCATTATCAGACCTGAATACCTTGATCTTGGCATTAAACTGGTTAGTAACATATGATTGAAAATTAACAAATGCATCATATACTCTATCCTTAGATGCAAGCAATGTGACCCATGTATATTTCGATTTCTCATCAATAAATGTAACATAGTATTTATTATTGTCTCTAGATAAACATGGGGCAGTCCAAACATCTGAATGCACAAGATCAAAACATTTTTCATAGATAGTTGAAGACTTAGGAAAAACAGTTTTACAATGCTTTCCTAGAATACATGCTTCACAGTTCATATGATTAAAGACAACATGGGGTAACATAATTTCTAAAGCCCTAGCATGAGGGTGACCAAGTCTATCATGCCACAGTTTATTTGGGCTAACAAAGCATAACACGATTGACAAGAAAGAGAAGTAGATTTTGTTGCTTGGAGAATCCTCAAAAACATATAAGTCACCGTTAGTGTTCCCTTCTCCCAGAACCTTCCCACTCTCAATATCCTGAAAATGAAAGCTTTTAGGACCAAATATAGCATAGCAGTTAAGATCATTTGTAGCTTTTTTTATCGAGACAAGATTAGAGGTGAACTCGGGCATAAAGAACGCTTTTAGAGTTCTTATCACAAAGTTTTAAATCACCTACTCCTCTTATGGGGATCCTATCACCATTTGCAATTATCACATTTCCATTAATAGGTTTAACATTATTAATGAGGTTAGGGTTACTAATCATATGATGAGAAGCCCCAGAATCAATAATCAATGTTTTATTTTGTGATTTAGGTAAAGAAGCAAAGTGAGTGATACCGGATTCTTTATTGGTAAGGGCAGCAATGGACTTGATAAGAGCTTCAAGGTCCGACTTCCTAACAACATCATTGGAGTAGGCAACCATAGCCAGTTCATCTCCTTGTCTAGATGGTCCAGCCTGAGCTTGCTCAGTTGAGGTTTCTTGAGAGTAGTTCGCTTGAACCTTGAAATTTGCTGGCTTAAGATGTGGATGCAGTATCCAATATTTGTCCTTGATATGGCCTCTCTTCTTGCAGTGATCACACACAAGAATCTTCCTATCTTCAGACTTGAAAGTAACTTTATGTGCCATGACCATTTCCCCTTTGCTACTGAAGAGACCTACTGAGCCTTGTTCACGTTGGATTTGAGAGCACACCTCATCTAAGCTTGGTAACTTCTCAGCTCTAAGGATGTGCTTGATGAGATCATTGTAAGCCGGGTTCAATGTGAGAAGCAAACCAAAGACCCTATCTTGTTCACCCCTTTCCTTGAGAGTACTTGGATCTACCGAGAAAGGTCTTAGCATCTCGAGTTCAGCCCATAGTGATCTGAATTTTCCAAAGTGTTTTGTGAAGTCAAGATCTTCTTGGCTAAGATTGTTGATAGCTTTCTTGACTTCAAACACTCGAGAAAGATTGGAGACATTTCCATAGACATTATTTAGTGTGTCCCATAGCTCCTTTGCCGTCTCACAATAAGAATAAGCTTCAAGTATTGCAGCTTCAAGTGAGTTTTGAAGTAGTCCAAGAACCCCCTGATCTTCTTGAAACCATTTGCCATCTTCAGAACTTGGATCTCCACTGATCTCTTTTCCATCTTCATTTGTGATTACTTTCTTATCTTGGGTTTCAATGTGATTCCAAAGACCACGACCACACAGATTTGTCTTGGTGGTTCTAGCCCAGAGCAAGTAGTTCACACCTTTGAGAGTAACTGGTATAGGAAAAGATTTTGAAGAATCCATGCTTATGAGTTTCTTACAGCCAATACACCCACAAATTTCCAGATTGATCCTAACTTTGCTAATAAATCAAAAATTCTGTTGGTGTCACTATTGCTACAGTACCTCCGAAATCTGTAAAAACCAGAAGAGATCTGCAGATCTGTAGAGGGCAGCAATGGAGATTAAAAGAACAGAGATGGAACAGAGATCTGCTAAGATCAACAAGTGTTAACAAGGAGAACAAACAATTTTAGGGTTTCAGAACTTGAGAACAAATATGGCTGAGCAAGAACAGAATAGTAACTGGGGAGAAATCAAGAGAATAGCTAGAACTGATTGAAAACAAACAGAGAATCAGTAACCTGCTCTGATACCATGAGATTTTAAAGAGATTAGATGGAGAAATTAGGACAGAGATTAGATGAATTAGAGAGAATGAAAGCCACAGCCATTTTCTTCTTATAAGCCTAAGGAGGCGTCCATATTGTGTTAAATAACAAGAGAAAAAGGGTTTCCTCCTTTTATAGAAGAAGGAGGATGCCCTAGATAAAAAAAACTTCAGCAAAAGTGAAACCGCAGCTTACAGCACGGATGAATAGTAATCTCGGGTCTCAGGATGAATAGTACCCGAGATGAATAGTACCCGATCTTCTACACGGAATGCCTTTTCTTAATAGATTCACAGGATGAATAGTAATCTCGGATCTCGGGATGAATAGTACCCGAGATGAATAGTACCCGACCATCTTCACGGAATGCCTTTTCTCAATATTATATACCTAAAACCAAAGTTATGACTCTTCAAGATACAAATGAGAGTTAATAGGAGTTTAATCTCTCAAAACAGCTTTAAGATGTTCAAGAGCCACTACACAGAGGGATTGTATGCTTTGTACTGGGTTTTGGTTATGAGATTTCATGAAAGGCTTAGATTCAGCCTTTTAGAAGTCTTGATGACGTGATTAAGCATGTTACCAAGGTGTAGATGCAAGTCAAAGTAAGAAACTAGCATTATACCTTATATCATAATTAGTTCTTTGTATCTCATAGGAGTTTCTAATGGGGAATATAGGGAGTTGTAGCAAGAAGACAAATATGGAGGTTTAAACAACACTTATTGATGTGAATATGAAGAATCACTGGTTTCATTGACAAGGATTTGGCCATTACAAGCTTATATACCTAAAACCAAAGTTATGACTCTTCAAGATACATATGAGAGTCAATAGGAGTTTAATCTCTCAAAACAGCTTTGAGATGTTCAAGAGCCACTACACAGAGGGATTGTATGCTTTGTACTGGGTTTTGGTTATGAGATTTCATGAAAGGCTTAGATTCAGCCTTTTAGAACTCTTGATGACGTGATTAAGCATGCTACCAAGGTGTAGATGCAAGTCAAAGTAAGAAACTAGCATTATAGCTTATACCATAGTTAGTTCTTTGAATCTCATAAGAGTTTCTAATGGGGAATATAGGGAGTTGTAGCAAGAAGACAAATATGGAGGTTTAAACAACACCTATTGATGTGAATATGAAGAATCATTGGTTTCATTGACAAGGATTTGGCCATTACAAGCTTATATACCTAAAACCAAAGTTATGACTCTTCAAGATACAAATGAGAGTTAATAGGAGTTTAAACTCTCAAAACAGCTTTAAGATGTTCAAGAGCCACTACACAGAGGGATTGTATGCTTTGTACTGGGTTTTGGTTATGAGATTTCATGAAAGGCTTAGATTCAGCCTTTTAGAAGTCTTGATGACGTGAGTAAGCATGTTACCAAGGTGTAGATGCAAGACAAAGTAAGAAACTAGCATTATACCTTATATCATAGTTAGTTCTTTGAATCTCATAGGAGTTTCTAATGGGGAATATGGGGAGTTGTAGCAAGAAGACACATATGGAGGTTTAAACAACACCTATTGATGTGAATATGAAGAGTCACTGGTTTCATTGACAAGGATTTGGCCATTATATGCTTATAGACCTAAAACCAAAGTTATGACTCTTCAAGATACAAATGAGAGTCAATAGGAGTTTAATCTCTATAAACAGCTTTAAGATGTTCAAGAGCCACTACACAGAGGGATTGTATGCTTTGTACTGGGTTTTGGTTATGAGATTTCATGAAAAGGTTAGATTCAGCCTTTTAGAACTCTTGATGACGTGATTAAGCTTGCTACCAAGGTGTAGATGCAAGTCAAAGTAAGAAACTAGCATTATAGCTTATACCATAGTTAGTTCTTTGAATCTCATAGGAGTTTCTAATGGGGAATATAGGGAGTTGTAGCAAGAAGACAAATATGGAGGTTTAAACAACACCTATTGATGTGCATATGAAGAATCATTGGTTTCATTGACAAGGATTTGGCCATTACAAGCTTATATACCTAAAACCAAAGTTATGACTCTTCAAGATACAAATGAGAGTTAATAGGAGTTTAATCTCTTAAAACATCTTTAAGATGTTCAAGAGCCACTACACAGAGGGATTGTATGCTTTGTACTGGGTTTTGGTTATGAGATTTCATGAAAGGCTTAGATTCAGCCTTTTAGAACTCTTGATGACGTGATTAAGCTTGCTACCAAGGTGTAGATGCAAGTCAAAGTAAGAAACTAGCATTATAGCTTATACCATAGTTAGTTCTTTGAATCTCATAGGAGTTTCTAATGGGGAATATAGGGAGTTGTAGCAAGAAGACAAATATGGAGGTTTAAACAACACCTATTGATGTGAATATGAAGAATCATTGGTTTCATTGACAAGGATTTGGCCATTACAAGCTTATATACCTAAAACCAAAGTTATGACTCTTCAAGATACAAATGAGAGTTAATAGGAGTTTAATCTCTCAAAACAGCTTTAAGATGTTCAAGAGCCACTACACAGAGGGATTGTATGCTTTGTACTGGGTTTTGGTTATGAGATTTCATGAAAGGCTTAGATTCAGCCTTTTAGAAGTCTTGATGACGTGATTAAGCATGTTACCAAGGTGTAGATGCAAGTCAAAGTAAGAAACTAGCATTATACCTTATATCATAATTAGTTCTTTGAATCTCATAGGAGTTTCTAATGGGGAATATAGGGAGTTGTAGCAAGAAGACAAATATGGAGGTTTAAACAACACTTATTGATGTGAATATGAAGAATCACTGGTTTCATTGACAAGGATTTGGCCATTACAAGCTTATATACCTAAAACCAAAGTTATGACTCTTCAAGATACATATGAGAGTCAATAGGAGTTTAATCTCTCAAAACAGCTTTAAGATGTTCAAGAGCCACTACACAGAGGGATTGTATGCTTTGTACTGGGTTTTGGTTATGAGATTTCATGAAAGGCTTAGATTCAGCCTTTTAGAACTCTTGATGACGTGATTAAGCATGTTACCAAGGTGTAGATGCAGGTCAAAGTAAGAAACTAGCATTATCGCTTATACCATAATTTGTTCTTTGAATCTCATAGGAGTTTCTAATGGGGAATATGGGGAGTTGTAGCAAGAAGACACATATGGAGGTTTAAACAACACCTATTGATGTGAATATGAAGAATCACTGGTTTCATTGACAAGGATTTGGCCATTTCATGCTTATAGACCTAAAACCAAAGTTATGACTCTTCAAGATACAAATGAGAGTCAATAGGTGTTTAATCTCTCAAAACAGCTTTAAGATGTTCAAGAGCCACTACACAGAGGGATTGTATGCTTTGTATTGAGAAAAGGCATTCCGTGAAGAAGGTCGGGTACTATTCATCTCGGATACTATTCATCCGGAGACCCGAGATTACTATTCATCCTGAGACCCAAGATTACTATTCATCTCGTGAATCTACTGAGAAAAGGCATTCAATGAAGAAGGTCGGGTACTATTCATCTCGGATACTATTCATCCCGGGACACGGATTACTATTTATCCCGTCTTTGTCAATGCTTTTCATTATTGCAGTTTTTTTTATTTAGGGCTTCCTCCTTCAACTATAAAAAGGAGGAAACCCCTCCCCTTGTAACCTAATCACTATTTGCGCCTCCTTTGGCTTAAAATGGCCCTTAGGGGCTGCTCTCTCTATTGTTCTTGCTTAATCACCTATTCTCCTTAATTATTTACATTCAGCATTAATCTCTTATTCTCTCTTGTTTAATTTACATAATCTCTCATTCTCTTTTACTTGTTTTATGCATCTATTCTCTTAATTCTCTCATTCTCTTATATCTATTTCCGCATTTAATCTCACATGGTATCAGCGCAGATGGTGATGAAGAGAAAGGATGGAGGCTTGAAGGAATCGTTTGTGCTTAAAACTGCCTCTCCATTTCAATGGTTTTGGCTTAGCTCAACGTTTTCTCTTCATTCTTAAGCCCCAGCCTTTTCTCCAAGCCATGTTTATAGATCCTTTATGACAATGAGGAGAAGGAAGTGAGGCGTGGTAAAGAACCACAAGAGAAGAAAAGAAATCTGTTAGCTGAAAGCTCCTAGCTGTTGGTATCTTTGGATCCATGGTTTGCTGGGCTCAGATTCTTTTCTCATCATCTCTAAGCCTCATTTGTCTTCTCTAAGTCATTGTTAGTTTTGAATCAGACTCAAAATCATTTTTTTGTTTCTCTTTAAAACCTTGGATGAATTTTTAGTTCCATTGGAATAGGAAAGTGAAATCCATTGTAATTTTTGATTCAGATTTGCGATTTAGGTGATTTAAAACATGGGAACCACGCTGAATGGTGCTTAATTTCTATAGATCTAATGCACCTAGTGTCGTGGTATATATGTTTGTTTTATTCTGCTTTTGACAATGAAGAGATGAGTTTGGTGGCTGTGGATAATAAACCACAAAGAGAGAAAGAGATAAGTATGCTACAAGCGCTTAATCCATGGATTCCATGGTTTTGCTGGGCACTTAATCTACTCTCTTTCAACCCCATCTGAAATCTCTAAGTCATCCATTTAGTGTCTTAAAGCTGTGTTGAAAATCGGTTAAAGGAAGGTGAACTTGGGTTCATTCAGCTCTTATGAGTGTAAATGACCTTGCTGAATCCAAGCTTCCTTGAGAAAGAGATTTATAGTAAAAGCTTCTTCCTTGTGGAAACAAGCATAAACTAAAATTAAATCATCTTCTCTTCAAAAGCCGAGTTGATTCCAGCTAAAGGAAAGAGAACTCTGGTTCATTATGCCCTTGTGGGTAGAAATGGCCTTGTTGAATCCGAATTCCTCTTGAGAACCATAGTAAATTTCGCTTAACCCTTATGGATTGAAGCATGTGAAGCTATGATGAATCCGGCTTTAAGGAAAGAGAACCATGGCTCATTTAGCTCTTATGAGTATACATGAGCATGTTGAATCCAAATTTCCCTTTTAAATCAAAAGAATGAGAACCTTGATGAATCTGTACCTAGAGTCCTAGAGGAATCTGAATCCTTTTAAATAAGGAGAGGAAACCTTAAGGATACTCGTGGCTGTAGAACCTTGCTGAATCCAAGTTCTTTTGATCAAAATCAGACCTTGGACTACTTTCAAAATATTTTAAGTCCTTGGTTCCTTCAATATTTAAGTTATTTTTAATTTTTATTCCTTGAATTTAAAGCCGAAGGACCACTTCTAAGCATTGAAGTCCCTGGTTCTTGATTTTGCTCCCTAAGGTGAGTTAGGTCTGTATGAAATTCCTTGAGAATTGAAATACACCTAAGGCCATACATCACCCGAGCCAAAATCATGGTCCGCTTCTAGAAAGCACTTAAAGCCATGATTGTTTTTCAAAAGATGAACTTTAGTCTGATTTCCTTCTTATGAATGTGGAACACATAATGACTTTGGTTCACTTGTTTTTTTCCGGATAAAGTTTTGTTTTGGGGGTTCCTATCTTGTGATAAGGTTACTCACCAAAGACAAAAGCTAAATCTTTTAGGTTCCTTTGTGGTGAAGAGCCATGAAGAGAGAAATGCTAGAGCCACTAACCATTGTTGATCTTAGCAGGAAATAACATCAACAAGGTGTGTAAAAGACCTATGGAAGATAAGGATCGGTCAATTATAATTGACAGCAAAGAGGCATGTAGCAAACTCATCCAACGACTTAAGTGTACAATGGAGGAATTGCTAAAACCCCTTGGTCTGCATCATTAAAACTGGCAAAGAATGTGCTTGGTGATCTAAGTGTTGCATCCATGATCTCCAAGCAATATATTGATTGAGTGGTGGTAACTCATCAATGAAAAGGGAGTACTCTAATCTCTAAACTCGTATTTTGATTGAATATTTAGACTCTTGTGAATTATTGATCTCATTTCTTATATTTGTAAACCAATTTTTGCTTTAACCTTCTTAATCCCCCTGGTAACTACTTATGAATTTAAATCTTCTATGAAAGGTTTAAACAAGGAAGGCTGGGACAATTCTTGGTGAGAGGAGTGTTAATTTAGAAGAAGGGGACACATAATGAGAAATGGAGTCAAGAAGTTTTAGGAGCATGTATAGTCAGCAAATGGAGGAGGAGAAGTGTCACCCAAGAACGGTTGATGAGAAGAGCTATACACTGAGTTTGGAAAAACCAAAGCGTGAAGTTGAGAAATATGTGGGAAGGATAGGAATCGGTGAATTCATTCCTTGGAGCACAAGTCAGTAAGAGGAACGGGGAAGAATTCACTCACTAGCGTTGATTCAATCTAAGATGTATTCCTCAAAACCATTTTTTATTCGGTTGTAAACAAGGCTACAACTGTGGTTATCTTCCCTCTCTGTCTTACAAGCTTGATCAGATGGGTACATTGATGCATGATCAAGCTTGAGGGGGAGTATGTGAGCACTATAGAGGAAATGCAAGTGTGTTGATAAAGGCATGTGTTTATGAAGTGTGGTCAAGATGGCAAGGCATGATGCGTTTGGGAAGGTTCTGATCGAAGCAAGTCAGGCAATAACCAAGCACTCCGAGGCATACTGTATGGAGAAACGAAGGCTACCTTAAAAGAGGAGACTGGGAAACGCATATGAGTAGCCAAGCTAAACAAATGGAGGAAAGAAAAAAATGCCAAGTCATGAGACCAGCTAGATGAGGCACATGAAAATATCCATACCGTCAAAACTATATCCTTGAAGAGGAAGTGAAAAGCAAGCTAAAGCAAGAGACTAGACAAGAAGCGGAAGCTAGAGTCCGGACAAGAAGAAGCATAGGAAAGTCGACGTGGCTCAAAGCTATCTTTGAAGATCGAGGTACTTAAAGTCTTCACGCTACACTCTCATCCTTGATCATATCCCCTACTCATAGACGTTATGCTCTTTTCCTCATCATAGATTTTTTCCCAAGTGGTTTTTTCTATGATGAGGTTTTTACCGAGGTAACGCCTATGTAGGTCCAAGCTTAGTCTTTGTTCACCGACGACTAAGCTTGAGGGGGAGTATTGAGAAAAGGCATTCCGTGAAGAAGGTCGGGTACTATTCATCTCGGATACTATTCATCCCGAGACCCGAGATTACTATTCATCCTGAGACCCGAGATTACTATTCATCCCGTGAATCTATTGAGAAAAGGCATTCAATGAAGAAGGTCGGGTACTATTCATCTCGGATACTATTCATCCCGGGACACGGATTACTATTCATCCCGTGCTGTAAGCTGCGTTTTCATTATTGCTGCAGTTTTTTTTATTTAGGGCTTCCTCCTTCAACTATAAAAGGAGGAAACCCCTCCCCTTGTAACCTAATCACTATTTGCCGCCCTTTGGCTTAAAATGGCCCTTAGGTGCTTCTCTATTGTTCTTGCTTAATCACCTATTCTCCTTAATTATTTACATTCAGCATTAATCTCTTATTCTCTCTTGTTTAATTTACATAATCTCTCATTCTCCTTTACTTGTTTTATGCATCTATTCTCTTAATTCTCTCATTCTCTTATATCTATTTCCGCATTTAATCTCACACTTTGTACTAGGTTTTTGTTATGAGATTTCATGAAAAGCTTAGATTCAGCCTTTTAGAACTCTTGATGACGTGATTAAGTATGCTATCAAGGTGTAGATGCAAGTTAAAGTAAGAAACTAGCATTATAGCTTATACCATAATTAGTTCTTTGAATCTCATAGGAGTTTCTAATGGGGAATATGGGGAGTTGTAGCAAGAAGACACATATGGAGGTTTAAATAACACCTATTCATGTGAATATGAAGAGTCACTTGTTTCATTGACAAGGATTTGGCCATTATATGCTTATAGACCTAAAACCAAAGTTATGACTCTTCAAGATACAAATGAGAGTCAATAGGAGTTTAATCTCTCAAAACAGCTTTGAGATGTTCAAGAGCCACTACAGAGGGTCATTGTATGCTTTGTACTGGGTTTCGGTTATGAGATTTCATGAAAGGCTTAGATTCAGCCTTTTAGAACTCTTGATGACGTGATTAAGCATGCTACCAAGGTGTAGATGCAAGTCAAAGTAAGAAACTAGCATTATAGCTTATACCATAATTAGTTCTTTGAATCTCATAGGAGTTTCTAATGGGGAATATGGGGAGTTGTAGCAAGAAGACACATATGGAGGTTTAAACAACACCTATTGATGTGAATATGAAGAATCACTGGTTTCATTGACAAGGATTTGGCCATTACAAGCTTATAGACCTAAAACCAAAGTTATAACTCTTCAAGATACAAATGAGAGTCAATAGGAGTTTAATCTCTCAAAACAGCTTTAAGATGTTCAAGAGCCACTACACAGAGGGATTGTATGCTTTGTACTGGGTTTTGGTTATGAGATTTCATGAAAGGCTTAGATTCAGCCTTTTAGAACTCTTGATGACGTGATTAAGCATGCTACCAAGGTGTAGATGCAAGTCAAAGTAAGAAACTAGCATTATAGCTTATACCATAGTTAGTTCTTTGAATCTCATAGGAGTTTCTAATGGGGAATATAGGGAGTTGTAGCAAGAAGACAAATATGGAGGTTTAAACAACACCTATTGATGTGAATATGAAGAATCATTGGTTTCATTGACAAGGATTTGGCCATTAAAAGCTTATATACCTAAAACCAAAGTTATGACTCTTCAAGATACAAATGAGAGTTAATAGGAGTTTAATCTCTCAAAACAGCTTTAAGATGTTCAAGAGCCACTACACAGAGGGATTGTATGCTTTGTACTGGGTTTTGGTTATGAGATTTCATGAAAGGCTTAGATTCAGCCTTTTAGAAGTCTTGATGACGTGATTAAGCATGTTACCAAGGTGTAGATGCAAGTCAAAGTAAGAAACTAGCATTATACCTTATATCATAATTAGTTCTTTGAATCTCATAGGAGTTTCTAATGGGGAATATGGGGAGTTGTAGCAAGAAGACACATATGGAGGTTTAAACAACACCTATTGATGTGAATATGAAGAGTCACTGGTTTCATTGACAAGGATTTGGCCATTATATGCTTATAGACCTAAAACCAAAGTTATGACTCTTCAAGATACAAATGAGTGTCAATAGGAGTTTAATCTCTCAAAACAGCTTTAAGATGTTCAAGAGCCACTACACAGAGGGATTGTATGCTTTGTACTGGGTTTTGGTTATGAGATTTCATGAAAGGCTTAGATTCAGCCTTTTAGAACTCTTGATGACGTGATTAAGCATGCTACCAAGGTGTAGATGCAAGTCAAAGTAAGAAACTAGCATTATCGCTTATACCATAATTAGTTCTTTGAATCTCATAGGAGTTTCTAATGGGGAATATGGGGAGTTGCAAGAAGACACATATGGAGGTTTAAACAACACCTATTGATGTGAATATGAAGAATCACTGGTTTCATTGACAAGGATTTGGCCATTTCATGCTTATAGACCTAAAACCAAAGTTATGACTCTTCAAGATACAAATGAGAGCCAATAGGAGTTTAATCTCTCAAAACAGCTTTAAGATGTTCAAGAGCCACTACACAGAGGGATTGTATGCTTTGTACTGGGTTTTGGTTATGAGATTTCATGAAAGGCTTAGATTCAACCTTTTAGAACTCTTGATGACGTGATTAAGCATGCTACCAAGGTGTAGATGCAAGTCAAAGTAAGAAACTAGGACTATCGCTTATACCATAATTAGTTCTTTGAATCTCATAGGAGTTTCTAATGGGGAATATGGGGAGTTGTAGCAAGAAGACACATATAGAGGTTTAAACAACACCTATTGATGTGAATATGAAGAATCACTGGTTTCATTGACAAGGATTTGGCCATTTCATGCTTATAGACCTAAAACCAAAGTTATGACTCTTCAAGATACAAATGAGAGTCAATAGGAGTTTAATCTCTCAAAACAGCTTTAAGATGTTCAAGAGCCACTACACAGAGGGATTGTATGCTTTGTACTGGGTTTTGGTTATGAGATTTCATGAAAGGCTTAGATTCAGCCTTTTAGAACTCTTGATGACGTGATTAAGCATGCTACCAAGGTGTAGATGCAAGTCAAAGTAAGAAACTAGCATTATAGCTTATACCATAGTTAGTTCTTTGAATCTCATAGGAGTTTCTAATGGGGAATATAGGGAGTTGTAGCAAGAAGACAAATATGGAGGTTTAAACAACACCTATTGATGTGAATATGAAGAATCATTGGTTTCATTGACAAGGATTTGGCCATTACAAGCTTATATACCTAAAACCAAAGTTATGACTCTTCAAGATACAAATGAGAGTTAATAGGAGTTTAATCTCTCAAAACAGCTTTAAGATGTTCAAGAGCCACTACACAGAGGGATTGTATGCTTTGTACTGGGTTTTGGTTATGAGATTTCATGAAAGGCTTAGATTCAGCCTTTTAGAACTCTTGATGACGTGATTAAGCATGCTACCAAGGTGTAGATGCAAGTCAAAGTAAGAAACTAGCATTATCGCTTATACCATAATTAGTTCTTTGAATCTCATAGGAGTTTCTAATGGGGAATATGGGGAGTTGCAAGAAGACACATATGGAGGTTTAAACAACACCTATTGATGTGAATATGAAGAATCACTGGTTTCATTGACAAGGATTTGGCCATTTCATGCTTATAGACCTAAAACCAAAGTTATGACTCTTCAAGATACAAATGAGAGTCAATAGGAGTTTAATCTCTCAAAACAGCTTTAAGATGTTCAAGAGCCACTACACAGAGGGATTGTATGCTTTGTACTGGGTTTTGGTTATGAGATTTCATGAAAGGCTTAGATTCAGCCTTTTAGATATCTTGATGACGTGATTAAGTATGCTATCAAGGTGTAGATGCAAGTTAAAGTAAGAAACTAGCATTATAGCTTATACCATAATTAGTTCTTTGAATCTCATAGGAGTTTCTAATGGGGAATATGGGGAGTTGTAGCAAGAAGACACATATGGAGGTTTAAATAACACCTATTCATGTGAATATGAAGAGTCACTTGTTTCATTGACAAGGATTTGGCCATTATATGCTTATAGACCTAAAACCAAAGTTATGACTCTTCAAGATACAAATGAGAGTCAATAGGAGTTTAATCTCTCAAAACAGCTTTGAGATGTTCAAGAGCCACTACACAGAGGGATTGTATGCTTTGTACTGGGTTGCGGTTATGAGATTTCATGAAAGGCTTAGATTGAGCCTTTTAGAACTCTTGATGACGTGATTAAGCATGCTACCAAGGTGTAGATGCAAGTCAAAGTAAGAAACTAGCATTATAGCTTATACCATAATTAGTTCTTTGAATCTCATAGGAGTTTCTAATGGGGAATATGGGGAGTTGTAGCAAGAAGACACATATGGAGGTTTAAACAACACCTATTGATGTGAATATGAAGAATCACTGGTTTCATTGACAAGGATTTGGCCATTACAAGCTTATAGACCTAAAACCAAAGTTATAACTCTTCAAGATACAAATGAGAGTCAATAGGAGTTTAATCTCTCAAAACAGCTTTAAGATGTTCAAGAGCCACTACACAGAGGGATTGTATGCTTTGTACTGGGTTTGGTTATGAGATTTCATGAAAGGCTTAGATTCAGCCTTTTAGAACTCTTGATGACGTGATTAAGCATGCTACCAAGGTGTAGATGCAAGTCAAAGTAAGAAACTAGCATTATAGCTTATACCATAGTTAGTTCTTTGAATCTCATAGGAGTTTCTAATGGGGAATATAGGGAGTTGTAGCAAGAAGACAAATATGGAGGTTTAAACAACACCTATTGATGTGAATATGAAGAATCATTGGTTTCATTGACAAGGATTTGGCCATTAAAAGCTTATATACCTAAAACCAAAGTTATGACTCTTCAAGATACAAATGAGAGTTAATAGGAGTTTAATCTCTCAAAACAGCTTTAAGATGTTCAAGAGCCACTACACAGAGGGATTGTATGCTTTGTACTGGGTTTTGGTTATGAGATTTCATGAAAGGCTTAGATTCAGC
Source organism: Cardamine occulta (assembly GCA_028015245.1). Taxonomy (NCBI): domain Eukaryota; kingdom Viridiplantae; phylum Streptophyta; class Magnoliopsida; order Brassicales; family Brassicaceae; genus Cardamine; species Cardamine occulta. The sequence goes on from CM051379.1 coordinate 1,237,222, forward strand.
CTTTTAGAAGTCTTGATGACGTGATTAAGCATGTTACCAAGGTGTAGATGCAAGTCAAAGTAAGAAACTAGCATTATACCTTATATCATAATTAGTTCTTTGAATCTCATAGGAGTTTCTAATGGGGAATATGGGGAGTTGTAGCAAGAAGACACATATGGAGGTTTAAACAACACCTATTGATGTGAATATGAAGAGTCACTGGTTTCATTGACAAGGATTTGGCCATTATATGCTTATAGACCTAAAACCAAAGTTATGACTCTTCAAGATACAAATGAGAGTCAATAGGAGTTTAATCTCTCAAAACAGCTTTAAGATGTTCAAGAGCCACTACACAGAGGGATTGTATGCTTTGTACTGGGTTTTGGTTATGAGATTTCATGAAAGGCTTAGATTCAGCCTTTTAGAACTCTTGATGACGTGATTAAGCATGCTACCAAGGTGTAGATGCAAGTCAAAGTAAGAAACTAGCATTATCGCTTATACCATAATTAGTTCTTTGAATCTCATAGGAGTTTCTAATGGGGAATATGGGGAGTTGCAAGAAGACACATATGGAGGTTTAAACAACACCTATTGATGTGAATATGAAGAATCACTAGTTTCATTGACAAGGATTTGGCCATTTCATGCTTATAGACCTAAAACCAAAGTTATGACTCTTCAAGATACAAATGAGAGTCAATAGGAGTTTAATCTCTCAAAACAGCTTTAAGATGTTCAAGAGCCACTACACAGAGGGATTGTATGCTTTGTACTGGGTTTTGGTTATGAGATTTCATGAAAGGCTTAGATTCAGCCTTTTAGATATCTTGATGACGTGATTAAGTATGCTATCAAGGTGTAGATGCAAGTTAAAGTAAGAAACTAGCATTATAGCTTATACCATAATTAGTTCTTTGAATCTCATAGGAGTTTCTAATGGGGAATATGGGGAGTTGTAGCAAGAAGACACATATGGAGGTTTAAATAACACCTATTCATGTGAATATGAAGAGTCACTTGTTTCATTGACAAGGATTTGGCCATTATATGCTTATAGACCTAAAACCAAAGTTATGACTCTTCAAGATACAAATGAGAGTCAATAGGAGTTTAATCTCTCAAAACAGCTTTGAGATGTTCAAGAGCCACTACACAGAGGGATTGTATGCTTTGTACTGGGTTTCGGTTATGAGATTTCATGAAAGGCTTAGATTGAGCCTTTTAGAACTCTTGATGACGTGATTAAGCATGCTACCAAGGTGTAGATGCAAGTCAAAGTAAGAAACTAGCATTATAGCTTATACCATAATTAGTTCTTTGAATCTCATAGGAGTTTCTAATGGGGAATATGGGGAGTTGTAGCAAGAAGACACATATGGAGGTTTAAACAACACCTATTGATGTGAATATGAAGAATCACTGGTTTCATTGACAAGGATTTGGCCATTACAAGCTTATAGACCTAAAACCAAAGTTATAACTCTTCAAGATACAAATGAGAGCCAATAGGAGTTTAATCTCTCAAAACAGCTTTAAGATGTTCAAGAGCCACTACACAGAGGGATTGTATGCTTTGTACTGGGTTTTGGTTATGAGATTTCATGAAAGGCTTAGATTCAACCTTTTAGAACTCTTGATGACGTGATTAAGCATGCTACCAAGGTGTAGATGCAAGTCAAAGTAAGAAACTAGGATTATCGCTTATACCATAATTAGTTCTTTGAATCCCATAGGAGTTTCTAATGGGGAATATGGGGAGTTGTAGCAAGAAGACACATATAGAGGTTTAAACAACACCTATTGATGTGAATATGAAGAATCACTGGTTTCATTGACAAGTATTTGGCCATTTCATGCTTATAGACCTAAAACCAAAGTTATGACTCTTCAAGATACAAATGAGAGTCAATAGGAGTTTAATCTCTCAAAACAGCTTTAAGATGTTCAAGAGCCACTACACAGAGGGATTGTATGCTTTGTACTGGGTTTTGGTTATGAGATTTCATGAAAGGCTTAGATTCAGCCTTTTAGAACTCTTGATGACGTGATTAAGCATGCTACCAAGGTGTAGATGCAAGTCAAAGTAAGAAACTAGCATTATAGCTTATACCATAGTTAGTTCTTTGAATCTCATAGGAGTTTCTAATGGGGAATATAGGGAGTTGTAGCAAGAAGACAAATATGGAGGTTTAAACAACACCTATTGATGTGAATATGAAGAATCATTGGTTTCATTGACAAGGATTTGGCCATTAAAAGCTTATATACCTAAAACCAAAGTTATGACTCTTCAAGATACAAATGAGAGTTAATAGGAGTTTAATCTCTCAAAACAGCTTTAAGATGTTCAAGAGCCACTACACAGAGGGATTGTATGCTTTGTACTGGGTTTTGGTTATGAGATTTCATGAAAGGCTTAGATTCAGCCTTTTAGAACTCTTGATGCGTGATTAAGCATGCTACCAAGGTGTAGATGCAAGTCAAAGTAAGAAACTAGCATTATCGCTTATACCATAATTAGTTCTTTGAATCTCATAGGAGTTTCTAATGGGGAATATGGGGAGTTGCAAGAAGACACATATGGAGGTTTAAACAACACCTATTGATGTGAATATGAAGAATCACTGGTTTCATTGACAAGGATTTGGCCATTTCATGCTTATAGACCTAAAACCAAAGTTATGACTCTTCAAGATACAAATGAGAGTCAATAATAGGAGTTTAATCTCTCAAAACAGCTTTAAGATGTTCAAGAGCCACTACACAGAGGGATTGTATGCTTTGTACTGGGTTTTGGTTATGAGATTTCATGAAAGGCTTAGATTCAGCCTTTTAGATATCTTGATGACGTGATTAAGTATGCTATCAAGGTGTAGATGCAAGTTAAAGTAAGAAACTAGCATTATAGCTTATACCATAATTAGTTCTTTGAATCTCATAGGAGTTTCTAATGGGGAATATGGGGAGTTGTAGCAAGAAGACACATATGGAGGTTTAAATAACACCTATTCATGTGAATATGAAGAGTCACTTGTTTCATTGACAAGGATTTGGCCATTATATGCTTATAGACCTAAAACCAAAGTTATGACTCTTCAAGATACAAATGAGAGTCAATAGGAGTTTAATCTCTCAAAACAGCTTTGAGATGTTCAAGAGCCACTACACAGAGGGATTGTATGCTTTGTACTGGGTTTCGGTTATGAGATTTCATGAAAGGCTTAGATTGAGCCTTTTAGAACTCTTGATGACGTGATTAAGCATGCTACCAAGGTGTAGATGCAAGTCAAAGTAAGAAACTAGCATTATAGCTTATACCATAATTAGTTCTTTGAATCTCATAGGAGTTTCTAATGGGGAATATGGGGAGTTGTAGCAAGAAGACACATATGGAGGTTTAAACAACACCTATTGATGTGAATATGAAGAATCACTGGTTTCATTGACAAGGATTTGGCCATTACAAGCTTATAGACCTAAAACCAAAGTTATAACTCTTCAAGATACAAATGAGAGCCAATAGGAGTTTAATCTCTCAAAACAGCTTTAAGATGTTCAAGAGCCACTACACAGAGGGATTGTATGCTTTGTACTGGGTTTTGGTTATGAGATTTCATGAAAGGCTTAGATTCAGCCTTTTAGAACTCTTGATGACGTGATTAAGCATGCTACCAAGGTGTAGATGCAAGTCAAAGTAAGAAACTAGCATTATAGCTTATACCATAGTTAGTTCTTTGAATCTCATAGGAGTTTCTAATGGGGAATATAGGGAGTTGTAGCAAGAAGACAAATATGGAGGTTTAAACAACACCTATTGATGTGAATATGAAGAATCATTGGTTTCATTGACAAGGATTTGGCCATTAAAAGCTTATATACCTAAAACCAAAGTTATGACTCTTCAAGATACAAATGAGAGTTAATAGGAGTTTAATCTCTCAAAACAGCTTTAAGATGTTCAAGAGCCACTACACAGAGGGATTGTATGCTTTGTACTGGGTTTTGGTTATGAGATTTCATGAAAGGCTTAGATTCAGCCTTTTAGAACTCTTGATGACGTGATTAAGCATGCTACCAAGGTGTAGATGCAAGTCAAAGTAAGAAACTAGCTGAGATTTTAAAGAGATTAGATGGAGAAATTAGGACAGAGATTAGATGAATTAGAGAGAATGAAAGCCACAGCCATTTTCTACTTATAAGCCTAAGGAGGCGTCCATTTTGTGTTAAAATAACAAGAGAAAAAGGGTTTCCTCCTTTTATAGAAGAAGGAGGATGCCCTAGATAAAAAAA
>CM051379.1:1241599-1272071 GCA_028015245.1 Cardamine occulta
TTTGTGGATGAGAATAGGAACAGCGTATCTCCCGAGAGTTTGAAGGGATAATGATGCTGGTATACAAAAGGTTAATTATGTGCAGTGGACGGGGTTCAGCTCAAACTACAGGAGCCTTTCGAACTTTTCTTTTACCGTGGCACCAGCGTGTCGAGAACCCACAGGATCAGGTTTATCCTGCAAGGAGGGGTATGGATCGGTTACCACATAACCAAGAGTTTGAAGTTCTACTCCAGAGACCAGCGGAAACAGTTCATTCCCCAATCAAAACCAGGACTGATTTCAAGGAGGAACCGAACAAAATCCCTCTTTGCTGCACAGCTGAACAATCCACTCCTATGCTGGGATTAGCAAGATGAGTGAAAACTCTTATCAGCAACTCCTGGTTAATCAGCAAAAGGCTGCCAACAGAGATCAATGCCAAATCGATCACATGTGCAATGATCTCGATGCGAAGTGCCAATGTTACCGCATTCACGTGAAGAAGCTTGACACAAGTTGCCCCAATTGCACGAGCGATTAAGCGACCTCTTCGGGACTCTTCCGGGAAAGGAGATAAATCTCAGTTATGAGTATGTCGCGCCGTAGAAAGCTTAGAAGTGGAAGAGTGTTGACACGCAATTAGCCCCAAAGCGTGGGGAAAGATAATGGCAGTGCTTTCGCACCCGCGATACCGGAGGAAAGCTCTGGCCACGAGAAGAAATACTGATGCAACATGGTTCACACTTTCGAAGAACACAGGTTGAGACTACTCTAGCAAAGAATCTCGGACCGGAAAACACCAAGCACCCAAACCCTTCTTGGGAGTACATTCTCGGCAGGGTGCTCAGCCAAATCTCTGAAACTCCTCGGCGAGTTTACATGCCTAGGGTTCCTTACGGTTCCTCCAAAAACTCGAAATGATTTGGGAGATGTGAAGTGCGTGGAGATAATGGAGCTCGTGAACTTAAGAGGTAATATATTGGGTTCTACCCCCACACTAGAAGAATCATCGATTCACCCTTGAACTTCGTAATTTCCGCGGGATATTCGGTTTCCTAGAGTTGTTGGAGATGAAGTTGACTATTTTTGTGATGAACTTGTTTACTCCTGAAGTTGACTTTGTCTTTCCATTAAATGCATTTGATCCTCCTAGGCATTGAATCGTCAAAAGAATATTACAAGATATATCCTATGTTTGTAGTAAACTTCATTGGTGAATGTTTTGTCTATCTACCATGGGCAGTGTGTGTGATTTTGCACATATTGTTCGTTGCATTGATAGGAGAAAGACCAAAGGACCATTGATCCAACCTTTTGATTCTCATGATTAAAACCTTTAGTACATCGGTCATGTTATAGACCTTAAGCAAGCGCTTGGTAGGAGGCGATCAGCCTAGTAAGATTCTGTACATATTTTTCTAAATTTGCTTTTATTACTCATTTTTGTTTTTAGTTTTCATTGAAAAAAAAAAAAAAAGGAAAATCAGCGAGCACCCCGCACCAGATTGCAAGCACCTGCTCCGCGTGCAAGACCGGAACAGAACTTGAAATCCAATTTTCAACACACAGCCCAGCCTTCACCCAGCACCTCAGAGGCGAGCCAGCTCCCTAGAGAAGGCGAAGAGCCGGGCTGCGATGATCCGGACACCGCTTCTAAACACGGTGAATTCTATCCATTTTTCTTTTACCATTGTATTATCATTTTTATCTTTTTCATTTTCGGCGAATCCTTGATTCTTTTTTCACGGGGGCGGTGTGATTTAAATCGGGGTGAGGTGCGCTACTAATTAATTTTCTTTGTCTTGAGTCTTATTTTTTGTGTTTTCTTTAGTGTCTTTTGTTTCAGTTGAATCAGGTGCAGCTGCTTCATTTATTTATTTATTTTTATTTTTATCGAGTCGATTGTCGGAAGTAGCTGCTGCGTTTTCTCTTTTATTGGCTTCGGTTTGTTCGAGTCATTTAGTTATATGGGCAAAAAATATCACGTATGGGAATTGGAAATCTATGATGCATTTAAACCATTGTGAATTTTTGACTATCTTTCTAGAGACCATCACTGCATAACCATGGGTACAAGGACAAGCCAGAACCGTCCCACTAAAAGATTAGTCCCTCTGGAAGAATATCATCTCAATAAGGTTTATTAGGAAGCAATGCTCTTCTCTATTTGTTACTTAATCTGAACTTTAATTCTTCTCATTCAAGGGCATTAGACTGGGAAACAAAACCAATATTTAGGACTTCTTATTTTTTTTTACCACTCTTGCTGATCACGAATAGCTAGCTTCATTTTAGCTAGTACCTTCCAAACTCACTGACCTTCTTTCCTAGACCTCTTGCATTCTTGTGTTTTTGTCTTATATGTGGAACAAAGCGCCAAAAGGGTCGGAGAAAGGACTTCGCAATCTCTAACTCACATGCTACTGAAGACTAGTAAGTAGAAGATGGAAGAATAAAATCATCGCATGAAGCACCGCTCTAGCAAAGCGGACATCTTCTCCCGAACACATGCTCGGGGTAATTTTTCAAAAATAGAAGGCCCATTTTCCAATGAGTGTGCACTTGGGTATGGTCACTTTTCATTCAAAATATTTGTGTTGAGGGGATACATGCATTATGTGAGCCCTCTTCATTTCCAAAAAAAAAATAGAATGAATGAAGAGTGGTGAATTGATAATTCAAAAATGTACCCCCTGAACATGCCATCCGACCCAAGGAAGAGTGAGTGTCCGAAGAAGAGGAGTTTTGTTTCCAAAAGGAAAAGGAGTGGTTAGAGCTTGTGGACATCACTAGTCCATTTCCTTATCATTTTGTGCTATGTCAACCACCCACCAAAAATCAAGTAACCTAAACACTCACAGGCTCCACCATTAAATTAGCACCCTTATTACCAAGATTGATTCCTTTACCTAATGCACGAAAATGAAGCCACGCCACCATTTAATTTTATGAAGGAGTTATTGTCTTGATGATGAACTTTTCTATGTTTGAGATTCAGTTATGGACCAGGGCTGGTTGAAAATGTTGGGTGAGTTTTTGGTAAGAACTTGTTTCTCGTGTTATGAAAGTGTGTGGTCTGCAGATTGTGGTTGATATTCCGGTTTCCTGAGGTTCACTTAATCCCTGCACTTACCCCTCTTTTACCTTCTTTGATTCTCGTTTGTTTGAGGACAAACAAAGGGTCTAGTCGGGGGGTTGATATATGATGATTGGCCCATATTTACTAATGTTTTATAGTCCTTTTTAGTGTTTTTGGAGTCGTTTTTGAGTCATTGTTGTGTTTAATTCTACCATGTCTGAATAGTCTTTTAACTAGATTAGGGTTTTGGGGGTATTCATGAGATGATAAACCGAGCACAAGAGGATACATAAATATATCTGTCTTCACCTCTGGTTGAATTTAATGCTTAGATTAAGCTGGCCTTAGTCTATGATTTCAGGTTAAACTTATTCACGAGAGTGCTCTGGGTTGACTAGAAAAAGACATTGGTGAGCAATCGGGGCGTGAGTGACGAGAGTTGGTCGGTTGGTTGTGAACATATTGAACCCATTCGTTAATGCTTGTCTGCATCTCTAGGTCTGGCGAGTTTAGGTATTTAAGTGTTAGATAAAGTTATCGGCCTACGAGATTGGGTCGGTCTTATTTTATGTTTGAGTTGGCCTTGCGCCTTTCCATAACCTTAATGTGTCGATATCAACCCATTTCTCTTTCTTTGAAGTATTCGGCGAGACGAAAACTCTCCAGGCTACTTCTCGGCTTCTCCATCTTCCCTCTCCTCTAAAGACTAGGCGTCCATCAATGGACTATGTTTTCCTATCCACCCGTCGCTTCCAAACATTTACACGAAACCATAGTTTAGATCCTCGAGGATTAACATCCGAATAGAATAAGTTTCTATCCAGTTCTTCTGTTGAGTAATAGATCTATGGTTGGACTTGGAATAGAGGCTCCATCTCACCGGCTCCCTCGTTTCCTTAAGTCTAATCACTCTGCCCTTTGGCTTATCGGGCTCGGAACCTCTTAGGCCCATTCGCGTTGGACTCCTCGTTTGGCTGCCGAGAACTTCGAGGATGCGTTCCGCCGATGGAATAGAGTGACCCATCGCGTATCATCTTTTAGTATCAGAGCCAAAGATCTAAACACGTAGTGTTTATCTTCTTATGTCTATCTAAGCGTCCTTTACATTTTCAAAACCTTTTCATTTAAATTTCTCATTTCTTTTATTTTTTGCATTGTTCTTCATGTTCTTGCCAGGTAGCGTTTTGATCCGTTTGGTCAACCCGATTTTAAGTTATTCATGTTTTCAGTCTTGACCAAGCAACGTGTCCAACATTTTTGAACCAAGGGTTTTGTCGTTACCCGGAAATCTGGGTTTCTAGGCACCGTCGGGATGATAGGCGGCCAACAGATAACCAAAACCCCAAACTCTAAACCTTAAACTCTAAATCTTAAACCCTATACACAAACATTAAACTCTACACCTCAAACCCCAAACTCTAAACCCTAAATCCTAAACCCTAAACATTAAACTCTAAACCTAAACATTAAACTCTAAACCTAAAACTACAACAACTCAAAATACTAAACCCTTAAGCTAAAAGACTAAATCCTAAATCTGGTACAATAAATCCTAAACCCTAACCCAAAATCCTAAACTGTAAGCCCTAAACCATCAACACGAAACCTAAACTCTAAGCAGTAAACCCTAAGCCCTAACTAAGTAAACCCTAAATTATAAACCCTATAACCCAAATTCGAAATATAAAACCTAAACAGTTAACCTAAGCGTTAAACAAAAACCCTAAAAACTGGACTAACACATCTAAACCTCAAGCCTAAACCTAAACCTAAGCACCTTAAATCCTAAACTCAAACCCAAACCAAAACCTTGAACCTAAATCATAACCTAAACCCTTAACATTAAACCTAAACCTAAACTTTAAACCTCCGTTAGGTATATACTTTAAACACTAAACCCCAAATCCAAAACCCCAAATCCTAAAGCCTAAACCCTTTGCCCTAATTCTTTAACTCTAAACCTAAACTCTAAAATCCTATACTCCAACTCTAACCTCTAAATAAGTAACCCCTAAATCCTAAACCTAAATCCTAAATCCTAAATCCTAAATCCTGACCCTAAACCTAAATCTTAAACCCTTGACCCTCAAACCTAAACATTGACCTAACCTAAACCAATACTCTAAACACTAAACCTTAAACCTAAACCTTAAATGCTAAATACTTAAGCCCGAAGGCTCAAGCCTTACACACTACACCATAAACCTACATCCAAAACCTAGACATTAATCTTAGGCCTAGACTATAAACCTTAATCCCCAAATGATAAAACTTAAACCGTAAACACTAAACCTCGAAACCTAAACCTAAAATCCTAAACCTAAACATCAAACCTTAAATCTTATATGTGTAATCCTAAACCTAAATCTCAAACCCATAACCTGAAACCGCAAATGCTAAACCTAAACCTAAGCCTAAACCCTCACAACCTAAGCCTAAAGCCACAAATCCCAAAACCCAAAACCATCAATCTCAGAGCCTAAACCCTAAACCCTATATCCAAAAATCCTTAAAACAATCAAGCCTAAACACCCCAAACCTAAAACCTTGAATCCTAAACCTTAAACCTTAAACCCCAAACACGTAACCCCAGGACACCAAACTCAAACCCTAAACCCTAAACCTAAACATTAAACTCTAGACCTAAACACAAGCCCTAAACCCTAAACACTAAACTCTAAACCATAAAACTTAAGCCGGAGCACCGGGCAAAATCCCTAAACCCCAGGCCTAAATCTTAAACATTAAAGCCATAAACCCCAAAACCCTCCAAAGCTAAAAGCCTAAATCCTAAATCTAGAACCCAAAGGCCTAAGCTGTGACACTGGCTGTGACCTGAAGCAACCAAGCAGTAAACCTAAACCATAAAAACTAAACCTAGGCTATAAACCAGTAAACCCAAGGCTTTAAGCCATAAGCTCAAGAGCCACAAAACTAAACCTTGAGACCCCAAGCCCAAATAAAAAACCTATGCCATAGGCAGCAAACTCTGAACCCTAAGCCTGGCCCACACCTAAGCGTAAGCCCAAACCTAAGCCGTAAGGCAGTAGATCCTGGAAGGCATGAACCGTGAGCCACGGACACCAACCCCGGAATCATGCACTCTGGACCATAAGCAATCTGTGAGCCCAGGTCTAAACCCTAAACCCAAACCTAAACCCTGAACACCTGTGAGCCTAAACCTTATGCCTGGCTGAGCCAGACGACCCCAAAATAATAAACCTATGCTGTAAGCCTTAAGATCCAAACCTAAATCTAGGCCTGAACCTGATCCCCTAAGCCCTGAGCCTGAGACCCTAGGCCCTCAACCTACCGGCCTAAGCCTAACCTAGGCCCAAAGGGCCTTAAACCTAAATCACAACCTTGACCCTCAAGCCCTGACCCTAAACCCAGGCCCTACACCTAAACCCTAAACCCTAAACTTTAAACCCTCGACAGTAAATTCTAAACACTAAGCCCAAACCCCAAACCCAAAATCGTAAAGCCTAAACCATCCCTAATTTTCTAACTCCAAGCCACTATGTCTCAAAACCTAAAAGCATAAATCTAAACCTATAAACCCGCCCAACCTTAAAACCTAAACCCTCGATCCTAAATTTGAGAATCCTAAACCCTTACCTAAATTTCCTAATCCACTAAAGCCTAAAGCCTACAACACACTTTAACACCTAACCTAAACCCTAAACTCTAAGCTCCAAAGCCTTAAATCCTAAAGCCTAGGAACCTTAAACCCTAAAGCTCTAAAGCCTAAATGCTAAATACTAAACCCTAAGGCCTAAACCTTGCACCCTAAATCCTAAACCTTAAATCATAAACCCCTAAATCATAAACCCTAAACCTAAAACATTAACCTAAACTTTGAAATCCTAAATTGAAAATCCCCGATGCTAAGCCTAGCCCTAAGAGCTTCAAGACCATGAGCCATAGATCTCAAGCCTAAGCCCTAAGCCTTAAGCCTCAGAATCCTAAACCATAAGCCTAAACTCTTAACATTTAACCCTAAACCTAAATCCTAAACCAGAACTATAAAACCTAAATCCTAAATCCGAAATATTAAAACCTATACCTAAACCTAAACCGCAAGCCATGGCTCAAGACTCTAAAAAACTAAACCCTAAACCCTTATCCGAAAATAATAAACCTTATACCATGGAAACCTTAAACTCTAAACCGAAGCCTAAACCTAAACCTAAACCCGTAAACCTAAACTCCTAAACCTTGAGCCTAAACCTAAACCTAAACCGTAAAGCCTTGGCAAAGTAAGCCAAAAACTAATAAACCCTATGCCATCGACCTTAAACTCTAAAACCTAGACCTAAACCATAGACCCATAAACCACAAACCACAAACCTAAGCCTTGAACCTAAACCTAAGCTTTCGACCTAAACACTAAACCCTAAAGCCTAAAGCTAAGCTTTAAACCCTCGACTGTAAATGCTAAACACTAAACCTTAAACCCCCAGAACCCAAAATCCTCCACCCTAAACCCTCCCTAATTCTCTAACTTCTAAACCCTATATCTCAAACCTTACACTTAAATCTTAAACCTTAAACCTTAAAGCCTAAAACAAAAACCTCAAACCCTAAACCTAAAGCCTAAAACCCTAGTCCTAAATCTAGAATCCTAAACCCTTAACCTAAACCTAAAATTCTAATCCTAACCCTAAACCCAATACTCTAAACCCTAAACCTTAAACCTAAACCCTTAATACTAAATACTAAACTCCAAGCCTTAAGTGTTACACCACCCATAAACCTAAATCCAAACCCTAAACCCTAATCTTAAGCCTAAATCGGAAAACCTTAATCCCCAAAAATCCTAAAACTTAAGCCATAAACACTAAACCTCAAACCATAAAACCTAAATCCTAAACCTAAACATCAAACCTTAAATCTTATATAGCGTAATCCTAAACCCTAAATCTCAAACCTCTAAATCTCAAGCCCCTAACACTAAGCGGTAAATGCTTAAACCTAAACCTAAACCCTACACCTAAACCCTAAACCCTTAAACCTAAACCCAAACCCTAAAGCCTAAACCTTAAATCCCAAAGCCTAAACCATCGATCTCAAGACCCTGGACCTAAACCTATATCAAAATCCTAAACCCTAAAACTCAAAGTCCAAATCCCAAACCCTAAAGCCCTGAATCCTAAAACTTAAACCTTAAACCCTAAACAAATGCTCCCCGGGCCCCAAAACTCTAAAGCCTAAACCCTAAAGCCTACACATTAAACTCTAGACCTAAGCAGTAAACCTCAATCCTAAACACTAAACTCTAAACCATAAAACTTAAGCCGGACACCGGAACCAAAAATAGTAATCCCAGACCCTAAATCTTAAACATGAAACCATAAACCCTAAACCTCCTAAGAAGCTAAATCCTAAATCTGGAACCTAAGCCCTAAGCTATAACCCTAAACCTTAACCTAAATCATAAATACTAAACCCTAAACTCCTAAACCTTTAACCCCAAAACCATAAATCCTAAACCTAAGTTATAAACCTAAATCTTAAATCCTAAATATTAAGCAGTAAACTCTAAACGCTTAATAAACTCAAAACCCTAAACACTAAACCTCAAACCCCAACCCCAAAATAATAAACCCTATGCCATAAGCCTTAATCTCTAAGCCTAAATCTAAATCCTAACCTAAACCCAAAACCTTCGACCCTAAATCCTAACATACCCTAAACCCTAAACCCTAAACCTTAAACTTTAAACCCTTAGCAGTGAATTCCCAAATACTAAACCCAAAACCACCGAAATCCTGAAGCTAAACCATCCCTAATGCTCTAACTCTCAAACCTATGTCTCAAACCCTAAACCTTAAATCTTAAACATTCAACCCTAAGCCCAAAACTTGACCCTAAACCCTAAACCCTCAATACTAAATCTAGAATCCTAAACCCTAAACCTAAATTTCTAAACCCTAAGCACTAAAAGCCTAACAACCTAAATCCTAACCCTAAACCCTAAACTCTATCAAATCCTAAACCTAAACATTAAACCCTAAGCCTAAACCTAAATGCTAAATACTAAACCCTTGGCCTAAAACTTACACCTTACACCATAAACCTAAATCCAAAGCCCAAAACCTAAATTTTAAACCTAGCCTAATTGCAAACTATAAATCCCTAAACCTAACCCATGCACCCTAAACCCTAAACTCATAAACCTAAACCTAAAACCTCAACCCTAAACTTTAAATGCTAAATTCCAAAATCCTGGCAGCAAACCAAACCAAACCTAAAGCTAAAACCTAAACCATAAATCTCAGGCCACAAACACTTGGATCCTAAACCAACTATCTTAATTCTCAAACCTAAATGCTAAACCCTAAACCCTAAATCTAAAATAATGAACCGTGCACCATAAACCCTAAACTCTATACCTTTAACCCCCAAACCCTAATCCAAACCCTAGCTATAAACCCAAATCCTTAATTTGAAATATTAAAACCTAAATCCTAAACCTAATCCTTAAACCATAAACTCAAAACCCTCAAAAACTAAACCTAAACCTAATCCCAAAATAATAAACCTATGCCGTAAACCTTAAACTCTAAATCCGAAACCTAAACCTAAACCTAAACCACAGAACCTTGACCCTAAACCTAAACCTAAACACGTAAACCCTAAACCTAAACCAAAATAATAAACCTATCTTTATAAACCTTATACTCAAATCAAAACCTAAACCTAAACCCTACAGCCTAAACCCTAAACCTTGAACCTAAACCCTAACCTTAAACCTAAACCCAACCTTAAACCTTAAACCACACAGCACTAAGCTTAAAATTTAAACCTCTAGCAAATACTTTAAACATTAAACCCCCCGAACCCCCCCCCAATCCTAAACCTAAACACTCCCGATTCTCTAACTACAAACCTATGTCTCAAGCCAAAATCTTAAACCTTAAACCCTAAACCCTAAATCTAAAACACTATACCGGAAACCTGAAATCTTACACTAATCTTTAAATTCTAAACCTAAATCTGAAAACCTAAACTTTAAATCTCTACCAGCAAAAACCCCTAACTACAAACCTTAAACACTAAACCGTAAACCCCCAGACCCTAAACCCTTAACCTTAAAGCCTAAACCCTCGATCCTAAATCTAGAAAGCTAAACACTTTGAACCTAAAACTCAGAAACCCTCAACCTTAAACTCTAAACCTTTAACCTCAAATCCTAACCTAAAGCCCTAATCCTTCAGCCCTAAATCCAACCTAAACCTAACCCCTAAAACCCAAACCTTAAATCCTAAATCCTAAAACTCTAAATCTTCAACCCTAAACCATAAACCTTAAACCTTAAAACCTAAACACTAGACCTAAAACCCTAAGCCTTAAACCCCAAACCCAAAACACCAAACCTTAAATCCTAAATATAAAATCCTAAACCTAAACACTAAATCTCAAACCACGGACCCTAAACTTTACACTCAATTCCTAAACATTAAACCTCAATCCCTAAACCTAAACAATAAAACTTAAACCTAATCTAAACCTATACCCTAAACACTTAAATCCTAAATCTAAAACCTATACCCCGCACAAAAATCCTACACCTAAATGATTTGCCCTAATCACTCAAATTCTAAACCTCAAATCTAAAAACCTAAACTTTAAATCTTAAACCTAAACCTAAATCTGCAACCCAAACCTAAATCCCTAACTTTAAACCCAGAAACACAAAAGCATAAACCCTACACCTAAACCCTAAACCTAAACCCTCGATCCCAATTCTAGGAAGGTGATGAGATTATGCCAGCAAGGAACTTGGATCAGAACTACCGAGGATGAGGGAGAACCACAAGGATCAAGGAAGCAGCTTGTGCCGAGCAAGGACATACAGATTTGCACATTCCCTTGGCCCCATCACTCGGTCAAAATCTCCTCCACCTTTCCTCAGGCGATTTAGGTAATGCTAATCCAACCACATTTGTTGTGATACAAGCTATCTAAATGTTTGTCAAGAGGTGGAGGGACTTGTACTCTTTTCCCTTCATTTGGTTTTTGTCCGGTGGGTTTTCCAAACAAGACTTTTAATGAGACAAGGCCTCACCACTTTACCAAGCCTGTTGACAAAACCCAAGCCCGTGTTCTTCTTGACAGCGACACATCTTCTTCTTTAACTTTCAAACACTAAACCACAAACCTAAACCTTAAACCTTAAACCTAAACACTAAATCTTAAACCCTTGACCTTAAACCTCAAATCCTAAACCTTAAACCCTTAACTCCAAACCTAAATCCTAAATCTTAAAGCCTCAAATCCTAAATCTAGAACCTAAACCCCTAAATGTAATCCAATCCTAAACTCTAACCCAAATCCTAAACCCTAAACCCAAAGGCGTTAAACCCCAATAACCTAACCTAGACCCCCAAGCTGCAAACCCTAAACCTAAACCCTAAACCTAGGCATTAAACTCTAAACTCTAAAGCCTCAAACTTTAAAACTACAAACCTTAAAACTTAAATCCTAAACCCCAACCCAAATCCTAAACCCCCTTACCTAAATCTTAAAACTTAAACCATAAACCTAAACCCTAAATCCTAAACCTAAAGATAAAAGCCTAAATCCTAAATCTAGAACCTTAAGCAGTAAACATTAAACCCTTCACAGTAAATACTAAACACTAAACCCCCAAACCCCAAACTTGAAATCCTAAAGCCTAAACCCTCCCTATTCTCTAACTCTAAGCACTATTCTCACACCCTAAAGTTTTAATATGAGACCTAAACCCTAAATCCAAAACCTGAAACCTAAACCTAAAACCTAGAACCGTCAGTCCTAAATCTAGAATCCTAAATCCTAAACCTAAAATTCTAAAACTTAACCTAAACCCTAAACCTTGAACCTAAATCCTAACCCTAAACCTTAAACTCTAAACCCTAAACCCTACCTAAAGCTCTCAAATTTCAAACCACAGACCACAGACATGGCGCTAAATCTTAACTCTAGAACCTAAACCTAATATCCAAACTCTCAAACCAAACCACAACCCTAAACCTTAAATCCTAAACCTAAAATCATAAACCTTAAATCATAAAACCTAAACCCTTAACTTTAAATCCCGAATTCAAAATCCACGTCACGAAACCCTAAACCTCAAATCTCAAACCCAGAACCTTAAACCCTAATTCATAACTCTAAACTCTAAACCTTCAATCCCAAAACCTAAACCGTAAATCTCAAATCTTAACCCTAAACCCTAAATCGAAAGCCTAAACCCTAAAACTCGAACCCTAAACCTAAACCCAAACCTGAATCCTAAACCAACTATCCTAGTTCTCCAAAACCTAGCGCTAAACCTTAAACCTAAATGTAAAATATTGAACCCTAAACCATAAACCCTAAACACTGAACCACGAAACCTAAACCCCAAACCTAAATTTCAAACCATGAACCCTAAACTCTAAATCCAGAACCCTACCCCCAATTTGGAAATCCAGAGCACCCCAAATCCTTTACTCTTGTTCTTAAATTCTAAAGCCTAAATCTAAAACCTAAACTTTAAATCTCAAACCTAAACCTAAATCTAAAGCCCAAACCCTAAACCCCAAACTCTAAACCTAAAAACTAAACATTAAACTCTAAACTCTAAACCCTAATCACTAAACCCTAAACCCGAAACCCTAACCCAAAATCCTAAACCCTTAACCCCAAATCTTAAACTTTAAAACATAAACCCTAAACCATAAATGCTAAAGCTAAAAGCCTAAATACTAAATCCAGAACCTAAACCCTAAACTTTTAACCCTTAACCGTAAATACTAAACACTAAACCCGAAACCCAAGCCTGAAGCCTAAAGCCTAAACCCTCCTAATTCTCTAACTCTACACCCTATGTCTTTACACCTAAATTTAAATCTTAAACCTTAAACCCTAAATCCAAAGCACTGAAACCTAAACCTAAAGCCAAACCCTCAATAATAAATCTAGAATCCTAAACCTAAACCTAAAATTCCTAAACCACAACCTAAACTCTAAACCTTGACCACAAATCCCCAACCTAAACCCTAAATAGAAAAACTAAACCTAAGCACTGAGCACAAATCCGAAACCCTAAACAGCCAAACACTAAACCTTAAACCCTAAACCTTAAGTAAGTAAAGCCTAAACATCGAACCATAAACCTAAACCCCAAACTTTAAACCTTAAACATTAAAATGTAAACCACTGAACACTAAACCTAAACACTTTAAACCAAAAACTCAAACCCAAACACAAAACCTAAACCAGCAAACCCTAAATCTTAAATCTAGAACCTAAACCTAATATCCAAACTCTAAAGCCTAAACCACACACTAAATCCTAAATCCTAAACCTAAAATCAAAAACCTTAAATCATAAGCCGTAAATCATAAAACCTAAACCCTCCAACTTTAAATCACCCGAATTCCAAAATCGGCGTCCCTGAAACCTAAACCTAAAAAGTCAAACCCTAAACCTTAAACCACTCATAAATCTAGAACCACAACACTCAATATCCAAACTCTAACCCACAAGCCTAACCCTAAACCTAAATCCTAAACCTAAAATCATAAACCTTAAATCATAAGCAAGTAAATCATAAAACCCAAACCCTTAACTTTAAATCACGAATTTAAAATCCACGTCCCTCAGCAACAAGCCCTATATCTCAACCACGGACCTTAAACCCTAAATCACAAACCATCGACCCTAAACCCTTAACTCTAAGCTCTAAACCTTAAATCCCAAAACCTAAAAAATAAATCTTAAACCTAAACCCTAAACCCTAAACCCTATATCCAGAAATTCTAAACCCTAAACTCAAATCCACAAATCCTAAACCTAAACCTGAGATCCTAAAACAACTATCCCGGTTCTCGAACCCTAAGCACTAAATCCTAAACCTAAATCTAAATAATGAACACTAAACCATAAGCCCTAAACCTAAACCCGAGGCTAAACCCCGAACACAAAATCTCGATCCTTGAACCCTAAACCCTAAATCCAGAACCTATACCCCCAAGCCGATGTCCTAAACCTAAATCTTTTCCCTACTTCTCAAAATCTTAGCTCAAATAAAAAAACCTAAACTTTAAATCTCAAACCCTAAAACCTAATCTAGAACCCAAAACCCTAAACCCTAACTTCTAAATCCTAAATACCAAACCTCGAACACTAAACCTTAAACCACAAGCCTAAACCCTCAATTCTAAATCTAGGAAGCTAAACCCTGGGGCCTAAAACTTTAAACCCTCAACCATAAACTCTAAACCTTTAACCTATGTCCTAACCTAAACCCTAAACCTTGACCCTAAATACTAACCCTAAACCCTATACCTTAAACCTAAACCTAAACCTTAAACCTAAACCTAAATACTAAACACTAAACTCCTCTTGAGAGATGGCTAAAAGGTCAGCGAAGGGGAAAAAGGGGAAGGAGCTCACAGAAGAAGATCATTTTGATAAACCGTATGTAGATTCTCTCGATACCAAAGACTAGTGGGTAAGCTTATCTATCCGACTTCAACAAGAACTGACTTATGTTTTCTTGTGAATCGGGTGAGTCAATTCATGCAAAAACCCACGGTCTCACCATTGGAACATAGTGAATGAGGCATATGGATGGGAAAGAATCACGAATGCGAGATTGTTGGTTATTGTGATCACGGACAACACTGGTGACACGAATGATAGGATGTCGACCACTGGATATGCACATTCATTGGAGGAATTTGGTGACATGGAAGTCTAAGAAGGTAGTGTCCATGTTCAAGTGCTTTGAATCCAGTATAGAGGAATGAGGACTCACTTGGCAAGGCACTACTCGAGATCTAGGCATTGAAAACACAAGACTCGTCACCATGCATTATGATAATCAAGCTGCTATACACATTTCCAGCAACTCTTCGGTTTGTGAGAGGACCAAGCACGTAGAAGTTAAGCGACTTAAGTTAGAGAAGATCGAAGAAGGAGTCACGACCATGCTTTACAAGAAGAAGATCAATTGCAGACATCTTCACCAAAGTTGCGAGGCTTAAGGTTTGCAAACACATCTTAGGCGTTATCCTTTTTTTCTCATCATAGATCATGTCCAAGCTTAGTCTTTTGTTCACGAAGGCTAAGCGAGGAGATATTGACAAAAGGCATTACGTGCGAGGAGGCCATGTCTTATTCATCCGAGGACCCAAGATTACTATTCATCCCGAGTATTAAGAAAAGGCATTCGTGTAGAAAGGTGGGTCCTATTCATCGAGGTCCTATTCATCCGAGGCGTGAAGAATACTATTCATCCCATGAGTCTTCGTCTTCACGCCAGTAATGTCACTATTCATGCAATAAACTGCGTTTCATTATTGCTGTAGTTTTCCATTTAGGGTTTTCTCCTTCTTCTATAAAAGGAGGAAACCCCTTTTTCTTGTACCCTACACTCCATTCCAAACCTTAATCCTAAATCCTAAATATTAAAACCTTAAACCTTATACTCAAAAGCCACAAAAAAACCTAAACCTAAATCCTAAACCGTAAACCTTGACCCTAAACCCTAAACCCTATACATTATCCTTAAGTCCTAAACCCTAAACCTAAATCCCTTAACCTTTAACCCTAAACCCTAAACCCCAAACCCTAAACCCTAAACCCTAAACCCTAAACCCTTAAACCCTCGACCATGATTCTAAACACTAGCGTCGAACCCCAAACCCCAAATCCTAAAGCCTAAACCCTCCAGATTCTCTAACTCTGCCCAAAACCTAAAACCGTGCACCCTAAACCCTAAGCCCTCCGATCTTAAATCTAGAATCCTAAACCCTAAACCTAAAATTCTAAACTCTAACCCTAAACCCTAAACTACAACCCTAAATCCTAACCCTAAACCCTAAATACTAAATACTAAATCTCTAAGCCTTAAACCTTACACCCTAAACCATAAACAGAAACCCTAAACCCTAAA
Organism: Cardamine occulta; assembly: GCA_028015245.1. Lineage (NCBI taxonomy): Eukaryota > Viridiplantae > Streptophyta > Magnoliopsida > Brassicales > Brassicaceae > Cardamine > Cardamine occulta. The sequence continues at coordinate 1,257,592 of CM051379.1, forward strand.
TTTTAAACTCTAAACCCTAAACGTTAAACCCTAAATCCCTATATCTTAAATCCTAAACCCAAAACATCAAACCTTAAATCTTAAATCTGCAATCCTAAACCCTGAACCCTACCGTAAACTCTAAACCCTAAACATTAAATCCTAAACCCTGAACACTAAAGCCTAAACACTAAACCTAAAAACTTAAACCCAAACCCTAAATCCTAATTTTTAAACCTAGAACCCTAAACCTAAACTCCAAGCTCTAAGCCTAAAGCCCCAACCCTAAACCCCAAATCCTAAACCTTAAATAATAAACCTAAATCATAAACCATAAACCTAAAACCTAAAACCTAAACTTTAAATCTAACTTCAAAATCCACAACCCTAAACCTTAAATCTCAAGCCACAGACCCTAAACCCCAAATCATAAACCCTAAACCTTAAACCCGTAACTTTAAACTCTAAACCCTAAATCCCGAAACCCTAAACCAGAAATCTCAAACCCTAAACCCAAAATCCTAAACCTTGAATCCTAAACCAACTATCATAATTCTCAAACGCTAAACCCTGAATCCTAAACCTTGAATCCTAAACTAACTATCCTAATTCTAAAACCCTAAACGCTAAACCCTAAAACCTAAACCCCGAAACCTAAACCCCCCAACCCAAAATCTCAAACTTTGAACCCTAAACCCTAAATCTAGAACCTTATACCCCAAGCCGAAATCCTAAACCACAAATCCTTTTCCTAATTCTCAAATTCTAAACCTAAATAAAAAAACCTTAACTTTAAATCTCAAGCCTAAACCCTAAATCTAGAACCCAAAGCCTAAAACTCTGGCTGAAACCACCTAAACCTAAACCTAAACCCCAAACCCCAAACTCTAAACCCTAAACCTTAAGCCACTAAACCTAAACCCTAAACCATAAAGCCTAAAACCACAATCTTAAATCTAGAATGCTAAAACCTAAACCTAAAACTCTAAACCCTCAATCCTAAACTCTAAAGCTTTAACCCTAAATCCAAGCCTAACACCTAAAAATTCAACCTTAAATCCTAACCCTAAACCTAAACACTGAAACCCTAAACCTTAACCTAAACACTAAACCTAAAACCTAAACCAAAATACTAAACACTAAACCCTCAAACCTTAAACCTTACACCTTTACCATAAACCTAAACCTAAACCCTAAACCTTAAATCTTTGTGGTAAACCCAAAACCCTAAACCTTAAACTTTAAATCCTAAGCTTAACCCTAAATCCTAGACCTTAAACCCTAAGCCTTAAATCCTCGACCCAAAACACCAACCTTAAATCCTAAATATAAAATCCTAAACCCTAAACCTAAATCTCAAACTCAGAACCTAAACCTTACACTCTGAATGCTAAATATTACACCCCAAACCCTAAACCCTAAACAAAAACGTAAACCTTAAGCTTAAACCCTAAACCTTGAACCCTAAATTCTAAATCTAGAACCTAAACCTCAAACTCCAAACTCTAAACTCAAAACCTAAAAGCCTAAATCCTAAGCCTTAAACCACAAATCTTAAATCCAAAATCCATAACCCTAAACCCTAAATCTCAAATCTTGAACCCTAAACCCTAAATCATAAACCCTAAACCCTAAACCCTTAACTCTAAACACTAAACTCTAAATCCCCAAACCCTAAACCATAAATCTCAAACCGTAAACCCTAAACCCTATATACGAAATCCTAAACCCTAAATCTAGAATCCTAAACAGAATATTAAACCATATACCCTAAACCTAAACCTAAATCCTAAAACCTCTATCCTAATTCTCAAACCCTAAACCTTAAACCATAAATCTCAAACCTAATAACATGATTTTTAGTATCTCAGGTTCAATTCCTCAAGGCTATCATGTCATTGCAGCAAATGAGGTGTCAATCTAAATGGGTGTGTTGTGATGCAATCCAGATGTAATCAAATGCACTTAATTCAAGCGACATAGATAGTTCTTCCATAACCTTACAACTCTAAGTTGCAGAAACAAATAGAAACTAAACAGAATGAAAAAATCAAGCAGCATAAAACCAGAATATTAATTAATAAGAAGCAAGGCCTTAAGGATGGGGTTAATGGATCTGTGATTCCTTCTAATCTTTCTTAGATGCTTAATCAACTTCATAGAAGCTATCCCTAGACGATGAACATCATAAAAAAGTGAACCCACTCTCGTGACAGACATCGACAAACCTATGCTACTTCCTAATCTTAACACCTATTCAATGAGAAAAAGAGCAGGTATCAATGAAACATAGCATAAGCAAGTATTAAGAAACAGTTCATCAATGTTAACATGCAACTAAAACTACCAATCTCTTGGTGCAAAATCATAAATCTCTGGCATTAGTTGGTCAGACATTTCATCAAACACCTTCCTGATGTCAAATGTCTGGGATCTAATTCCAAGGGGTTAGCAAGGAATAGCATTACAAACACCTAATCCATAAGGGATCTATTCAATTACAAGCTTAAACATCTAAGGAGATTAGAATTCCTACATAAATCTACCCCGTCCTCAAGAACCCTATTTCCTACTCAGAAATCAATGAAAAAGGCCTAAACCAGAAATTGAAATAAAGTGCATAATTGAGATTCAGGATGATGAGATATTTTCAGGCTTTTGCCTTCTTTTTTTTTTGTATTCTTAGAGCCTATTATATTTCTTTTTAAACTCCCAAATCTTTTACTAGATTAGTGACTTAACATATCCCTCTTCTCGAAACTTTTTCCCTTTTCTTTCTTTTCTTTTTGACAGACTCCAGCGTAAAATATCAACCACTCGGTTTGCGTAACTTGACTTGGCAGACCGAATTCATCCTACCGTGTTCACTACCGGAGTTAAAGTTCCTAGTCTATTCCCACCCAGAATCAAGCTCCCACCTATTCCTATCTTGTTCAAGATTGTGAACCAGAACTATATGAAAGCGATCCTTCTCGGCCCAACCTAATCGTTCACCAAGCTATATCCATGAAATAGGCCCCACACCTTTGAGAAAAATGATGGCTTGAAAGAAAGGTTTGGAGTAAAGATTAAAGGGAATCTACTTGGATTAACAAAGGGGTGGTAAAAGGAGAAAGATAATCATAGTATAAATGGTATCCATGAGTTTAGATTAAAAGCATAAACATGATAATTGCAAATCAAGATTAGTATCTAATAATTAGGGAATGATTTTAAATCACAGTATGCTTTAGCTAAAACCAAATGTCAAGCAATGCAGTCAAATTATGGTTCTACCTTACGCTTCAAGCCATATGACAAGCATCACAGAACTACAAACCAGGTCATTAACGTTATCAATTTGAGCAGCATGCTAGCAAGGTTATGATCATCATTATCCCCTATACAAAGATGATGACTAAGAGTATGCAAAATTTGAAATAAGAAAAAAGTCAACAATGTCAAGTACATCTTAAAACCTCCCCCAAACTTAAATTCTGAGTCCCTTATGTAATAAAAATTCAAGGAGAGTTCAAGAATCAAAAGAAATTTACACTAAATCACGATGGTATTTACAATGAAGGGTTGGAGTTGTTATCTCAAGGTTGGTTAAAGGAATTGGTCGGTGTGGCGTCCATGCTTTTGAGTGTGATCGAGGACTGAAGTCAAGTTGGTGAGATCTTCGGTGTAGAACTCGGTTTGGCTAACTGGATATGGCATCGAGACTACCCTGTCCTCGGCCTAGTGGAACTGATCTCCTCTTTCTCTGCCTTGGTTCTCCAGCTGATCCACTGGGACACTCCTTTTTGGCCCGAAGTTAGAGGACCCACTTTTCTCAATGAGGCCTTGAAGGATGGACTTCTGCTCTTTCCCTGAAGCCCTTTGATTTGGCTTTTCATCCCTTTTAGAGAATCCTTAAGCTCCTTATCCGTGCTCTTCAGGAAGTTCACTTCAAATGTGATGAAGCCTATTTCTTCAGCACATTGCCCATCCTCCAATGCTTCTGGCTCATTATCGTAGAAGTGGACATTCGGGGTGGCAAGGAACTGGCAGGTCTTTTCCTTGTACCCAGCAAAAGGACTGTGATGTAATCTACTTTTGCTGCTAAAATGTTGAGGATCACTATTTGCTACAGTTTTTCATCTTAGGGCTTCCTTCTTCCTCTATAAAAGGAGGAGCCTACCCTTGTATTTTTAACCTAATTTTTTCTCTTCTTTTATTTTCGCCTGCCATGGCTGTGCCTCTCCTTCTCTATTCTCTCTTCATAGTTCATCAAATCTCAGTTACTATTCCGCATTAGTATCCTAAAATCTCATGGTATCAGAGCAGGTTATTAATTTTTGAATCTTATTCTCTCATTTCTACGGTTACAAATCTCTTAATTGCTGGGTTTTGTTCGTCATTGCTGGGTACTGTACATGATTTCTTCGAAAATCTGGGCTTTGTTTAGCAAATCTTGTATTTCTCAATCTAGGATTCTCTGGTATTTCTCAATCTTGTAGTGTTTCTTGGAAAAGCTGGGGCTTTTCTTTAGCTAATCTTGTATTTCTCAATATGGGATTCAATCTGGTGCTTCTCAATCTGGGATTATTTCTTGGAATATTGGGGGCTCAATCTGGTAGTCAATGTGTGATTCCTATAATATATGTCGTGTAGGTCCTTATTTATCACGTGCTTGTGTTTTTAGAAAAAGAGAAGATTGGAGAGATCTTCAGATGTTTTACCGCCCGATCCAGAGAGAAGCTCCTTGTTTCTAATAAAGATGGCGCGATGGTGCTCGTGAGGAATATCACCGCCATCCTTTCCTTGGTTCTCATGTTCTTGCTTCGATCTTAAATACCATAATTCCGTTTACTTGTTCGTGTACTGACTCTTCTTGTCTTCAGGCTGTCACTGACTATTACGACAATGGATAGTACTATGAGTCCCTTTTTGTATCATCTACTCCCACTCAGGAAGTCGAGGCTGCTAAAATGGAAATCTCAGACTTGGAGCAAGTTAATCGGGGTCTGAACAAAGCTTCTGAAAAAGACACTAAGAAATTGGAGCACCTGGAAAGATTGGAAAGAGAGTTTGACGACGCAAGGGCAGCTAATAAAGCGAACAACCAAAGGATTCAAGGGCAGCTAATAAAGTCTACATCTTCGTCATTGAAAAAAGATCTGAGTGACGCCAAGGCTAAGTCAGACGAATTGGCTTTAAGGAGTGACTCCCTGGTTTGTCTTGGGACCACAACGTTTTGTAGTGGGCTTGATTAGCTAATAAATAAGTAAATGGGAAAGCTAATGAGTTCCTGAGCCAAGCTGCTGAATACATCAAGGCTTTGGAGACCCAATTGCGTCTCAAGGCTGATATGAATGATTTGAAGACCAATCTTACACTCCTTGGCTAGCTTACTGATGGAGATACCACCATTGACAGCAAAAAAATCAAAGTGGAAGCTTTTTCCAGCTATATGTTTTGAGCTTCATCAGTTCGCTTTGGCTTTTGCAGACTCTCCTCGACTTCCTGAATCAAATCTCGGTCTTCCTGAAGACGAAGGTCTCCGGCCATCTACTGAAGTTCCTAAGAGCTTTTTCATTGGGAGTCTCTTATTGCGAAAAGGCATTCCATGTTTAAGGAGGGTGTGATGTAATTTACTTTTCTTGCTAAAATGCTGAGGATCACTATTTGCTACAATTTTGCAATTTAGGGCTTCCTCCTACCTCTATAAAAGGAGGAGCCTACCCTTGTATTTTTAACCTAATTTTTTCTCTTCTTTTATTTTCTCCAGCCATGGCTGCACCTCTCCCTCTCTATTCTCTCTTCATAGTTCATCAAATCTCAGTTACTATTCCGCATTAGTCTCTTAAAAGCTCATGGTATCAGAGCAGGTTATTAATTCTTGAATCTCATTCTCTCATTTCTCTGATTTTCAAATCTTTTTAATTGCTGGGTTCTGTTAAGTAATGGCTGGGTACTGTACATCATTTCTTAACAAATCTGGGGCTTCCTTTAGCTAATCTGGTATTTCTAAATCTGGGATTCAATCTGGTATTTCTCAATCTGGGATTATTTCTCAATCTGGTAGTGTTTCCGGGAAAACTTGGGGCTTTCTTGAGCTAATATAGTATTTCTCAATCTGGGATTTGATCTGGTGTTTCTCAATCCGGGATTATTTCTTGGAAAATCTGGGGCTCTCTTTTGCTAATCTGGTAATTTTCAGCAAATGTTCAGCTAGAGTAGATTGATTGTGTTGTGTTTTCTCGGTGAAGTTCACAGTTATCATCCTTACTCAAATATCTATGTTTTAAGGCATGGATTCTTCAAAACCTATTGTTGTTCGGTTAGCCTCAAAGGAGTGAATTACTTGCTTTGGGCTAGAACTACCAAGACAGCTCTTTGTTGTCGTGGACTTTGGAGTCACATTGAATAAAGATGGAAAGGAAAACATTGACATTGCAAGCTCCGAGGATGTGAAATGGTTCCAAGAGGATCAAAGTGTTCTTGTTTGCTTCAAAACTCACAGGAAGCTCCAATAATAGAAGCTTAATCTTAATATGAAACGGCTAAGGCATTGTGGGACACTCTTCAGAATGTCTATGGGAATGTGTCTAACCTTACCCGTGTATTTGACGTGAAGCAAGCGATCAATCGTCTGCGCAGGAAGATCTAGAGTTCACGAAGCATTTTGGAAAATTCAGATCACTATGGGCATAATTGGAGATGCTTAGGCCATGCTCGGTGGATCCGGCAGTCCTCAAGGAAAGAAGCGAACAAGGCAAGGTCTTTGGACTTCTTCTCACATTGAACCCAGCATTCAATGATCTGATCAAGCATATCCTTAGGGCTGAGAAGTTACCAAGCCTGGAGGAAGTGTGCTCGCAAGTATAACGTGAATAGGGCGCGGGGGGACGCTGGATGGGAGAAGAAGAAAGGGGCATGGCACATAAGGCAACATTCAAGCATGAAGACCAAAGACTTTGGTCTGTGATCATTGCAGAAAGGGCTCACATCAAGGACAAATGTTGGATTCTTCATCCACATCTCAAGCCGGCCAAGTTCAAAGCTTAAGCAAACATCTCTCAAGAAACTTCATCAAGCACAAGTTCTCATGCTCAAGCAGGATCAGCTAAGCAAGAAGAGGAGCTTGCTATGGTTACTTACACCAATGACTTTGTGAGAAAGTCAGACCTGGAGGTCTGACGCTCTCATCAAGTCCCCAAATGCTTCCAACAACAAGGAATCCAGTATCACTCATTTAGCCTCTTTACCAAATTCACAAAGTAAAACCTTAAATTTTTGATTCTGGTGCTTCTCATCACATGATTACCTGCTAGTGGAAATGTGGTAATTGCAAATGGTGAAAAAGGCAACCAATGACCTTAAATGTTATGCTATATTTGGTCCTAACAGCTTTCATTTCCAGGATATTGAAAGTGGAAAGGTTCTTGGAGAAGGGAACACTAAGAGGATTTATACACTCTTGGATTCTCGAACCATGAAAACTAAACCTCTTTCTTTTAAATCTTGTTATGCTGTTACTTCAAATAAATTGTGGCATGATAGACTTAGTCACCCACATGCTCCTGCATTAGAAATAATGTTATCCCATGTTGTTTTTGATCATAATAATTGTGAAGCTTGTATTCTCGGAAAGCATTGTTAAACTGTTTTTCCTAAGTCCTCAACTATACATGAAAATGCTTTGACCTTGTGCATTCGGATGTATGGACTGCTCCATGCTTATATAGGGACAATAATAAATCCTATGTGACATTTATTTATGAAAATCAAAATACATATGGATCACATTTGTGAATTTTCAATGATATGTTACTAACGAATTTAATGCCAAGATTAGGGTACTTAGGTCAGAAAATGGTGGAGAATATACCAGCCACAAGTTCAAAGAGCACTTAGCCAAACATGGGATTCCGCACTAAACTGTCCCTACACACCACAACAAAATGGGTGTAGCTAAAAGGAAGAATAGAAATCTTATGGAGGTGGCTAGATCCATGATGTTTCACACCAATGTACCAAGGAGATTTTGGAGTGATGCAGTTATGTCAGCCTGTTATCTCACCAATAGGATACCAACAAGAATCCTAAGTGATAATGCTCCATTTCAGGTGTCAAATCAAACCAAACCTCCATTGACCAATTCACGAGTTTTTGGGTGTGTTTATTTTGTACTAAGGCGAGGTGAACTAAGGGATAAGCTAGAAGCCAAGAGCACAAGATGCATGGTTCTTGGCAACTTTACGACTTAAAAGGGCTACAAGTGCTATGACTTCTCAAGAAACCGAACCATTGTGTCAAGGGATGTCAAGTTAATTGAGCACCAGGGTTACTATGACAAGAAGGATTGGGATAGCTTGAAGGATTTGGCAAGATCTCCACCAGACAGAGCTTCTACTCTTCATCACCTCCTGAGTCATCTTGGAAATCCTCCTCCACGAAAAGATCACTCAAACAATACCGGAACAAATCAACAAGGGTTGGAAACTCCGGAAACAACAACCCATACAAACACCGAGAATATTCATGAAGCTTCAAACACCATGGGAGACATTGGAACCACTCATGAGGAACAAAACTCACTTGACATGGAACAAGATCAAGATTAAGATGAGGGAGTTGCTACTGAAGAAGTGGTTCAAGAAGATCAGCACCATGGAGTGGATCCAGAACTAAATCGTCCTCTTGGGAGGAGTATAAGACAAAATTTTGGTCCAGAGCACTAGAAGCAAACTAGAGTCTACTTCAATAATCAAGTTGTATCCCATCCAATACAAGTTGTATCTTCACTTGCCCTCTTGCCAGCTTCTCATCAAGCCTTCCATGGGAAAATTGATGATCATTGGACTCCCAAGAGGTATGAAGAAGCCAAAGAAAGTGACGAATGGCTGGAAGCAGTTGATGATGAGAAAGGTGATATGGAAAGGAATCATACATGGGATGAAGCAGATCCACCTCCAGGAAAGAAGGCTTTTCACTATCAAGTATCTAAGCAATGAAGATATTGAGAGGTACAAAGTAAGGTTGGTGGCCAGAGCATTCGTAGAAATCTATCGTGTGGACTACACGGATACATTTGCTCCGGTAGTTAAGCTCCATACAGTTATAGTTGTTTTGTCCTTAGCAACAAATCTTGATTGGGAAGTATGGCAAATGGACGATAAGAATGCCTTCTTACAAGGCGAACTTGAAGAAGAAGTGTATATGACACCACCACTAGGCCTTGAAGACTTCATTGCACCCAGGAAGGTTCTAAGGATCAGGAAAGCTATCTATGGGCTAAAGCAATCTCCAAGGGCATGGTACCACAATCTCAGTACAACCCTCCAAGAGAAAGGATTCAAGAAATCTGAAGCTGATCATACCTTGTTCACTCTTCAAAGCTCGAAAGGAATCATCGTTGTCTTAGTATATGTGGATGACCTTATCAGTTTTGGCAATGATAAGGAAGGTATTCAAGAAAATAAATCTTTTCTTAAGATTATCTTTGATATTAAGGACATTGGAGAACTAAAATACTTTCTAGGGATTGAAATTTGCCGCTCTCCAGAAGACTTATTTCTTTCACAAAGAAAGTATGCTCTTGATTTGTTGAATGACACAGGAAAAATTGGAGCTAAACCAGCCAAAACTCCTCTTGAAGATGGCTATAAGGTCAAGCAAAAGGGGGAGAAACAGTACAAGAAGGATCTCCAAGAAGAAGATCCATTAGACAAACAATATGCAGATCCTCTCCAATACCGAAGACTAGTGGGTATGCTTATCTATTTGATGCTAAGAAGACCTGCCTTATGTTTTGATGTGAACTAGGTGAGTCAATACATGCGAAAACCCACCATCTATCATTGGAACATGGTGGAGAGGATACTTAGATACCTCGAAGGGAGTGCGAGACAAGGCATATGGATGGGAAAGAATGAGAATGCCGAGATTGTTGGTTAGTGTGATGCAGACTATGCTTTGACACGAATGATAGGAAGTCAACTATTGGATATTGCATATTCATTAGAGGAAATTTGGTGACATGGAAGTCTAAGAAGCAGAAGGTAGTTTCACGTTCAAGTGCTGAATCTGAGTATAGAACAATGAGGAAGCTCACGGAATAACTTATTTGGCTCAAGGCACTACTCAAAGATTTAGGGATTGAAACCACAAGATCGATCACCATGCATTGCGACAACAAAACTGCTATACGCATTACCAGCAACTCAGTGTTTCACGAGAGAACCAAGCACATAGAGGTTGACTGCCACAAAGTTCTAGAAAAGATCAAAAAAGGAGTCACATTACCATGTTTACAAGAAGTGAAGATCAACTAGCAGACGTTTTCACCAAATCTGCGAGTCTTAAGGTTTGCAAACACATCTATAGCAAACTAGGACTTATGGATCCAACTCACCCTTCATCATATCCCCTACTCATAGACGTTATGCTCGTTTCCTCAGTTTATAGCCTTGGCAATGATTCCCTACGCAATGAGTACCTTCAATGTATAAAGAGTTGAAAAAATTAATCATATCTCTGATTCCTCTATTAAGTCATCCTTCCCCGTGATCAAGAAAGCTGTCCATCAATTATGTCAAACTTCATCACATCTCTGATTCAATTACACCAAGGAAGTTCACTAAGATTAGCTGAGTCTCAAGCTTAAAAGCTGAAACCTCTGCCAAAGCTCAAACTTCTTTGCAAAAGCTGGTGAGGTAAAAAAGCTCTAACTTCTAAACAACCTTTACTCTTGTTTGTTTTCAAAAGCTCTTACAAGCTTATCTAACCTTGCACGGTGCTGCAGGGTGAGTTAAAATCTCTATTGTAGGAGTATGAGGACGTGTTCCCGAAAACAATCAGAGGCTGCCACCAATTAGAAGCATTGGACACAAATTGATTTCATTCGGGTTCAGCCCTTCCAAGCCGTCCAGCATATGGAGCTAATCCTGTGGAGACTAAGAGCTGCAAAGACAAGTCAATGAGCTTATGGAGAAAGGCCATATCCGAAAGCATGGAGTCCTTGTCTGTACCAGTTCTGCTCGTACCTAAAAAAGATGGTAGATGGTGCATGTGCGTTGATTGCAGAGCTATCAATAATATTACGGTGAAGTATCGACATCCCATACCTAGATTAGATGATATGCTTGATGAGTTAAACGACTTTAGAATTTTTTCTAAAATTGATTTAAAAAGTGGCTATCATCAGAAGGGCATGAATGGAAAACTGCATTTAAAACGAAACATGGTTTATATGAATGGTTAGTAATGCCATTCGGGCTCAAAAATGCACCTAGTACATTCATGAGATTAATGAATCACATTCTGAGATCATTCATAGGTGTTTTTGTTCTAGTATATTTTAATGATATTCTGATTTACAACAAAAGCCTAGGAAAACATGTTAATCATTTGCAATCTGTTTTGGACGTGCTTAGAAAGGAAAAACTGTTTGCTAATTTTAACAAATGTACATTTGGAGCAGATCACCTTATTTTTTTAGGTTTTTTGTGAGTGCAGAAGGGATCAAAGTAGATGACAAGAAGGTCAAGGCGATTAAACCTGGCCTAGTCCAAAATCGTAGGGGAAGTCTGAAGCTTTCATGGTCTTGCGAATTTTATAAACGATTTGTTTGAGACTTTAGCACTCTTGCTGCACCACTTACTGAATTAATCAAGAAGGATGTTGGTTTTAGATGGGAAACAGCACAAGAAAGAGCATTTCGGGCCATGAAAGAAAACTTCCTCACACTCCTAGCTTATCTCTACCTAGATTTTCTTAAAACTTTTGAGATTGAGTGTGATGCTTCTGGTGTAGGAGTGGTGCTGATTTAGTGCAGGATAAAGAAGCCTATAGCATTCTTGAGGTAGAAACTAGGAGCTGCCACCCTTAACTATCCAACGTATGACAAGGAGTTGTATGCATTAGTGAGACCACTCGAAAGAATTTGTCATACACTGATCAACAAGAGATACGCTAGGTGGGTAGAGTTTATTGAGATATTTCTTTGTCATATACAAAAAAGGTAAGGATAATGTAGTTGTCGATGCATTGTCTCGAAGGTACACTCTACTGTCTACTGTTGATGCTAAACTCTTGGGATTTGAACAGATTAAAGAACTTTATGAAACTGATTCTGATTTTCAAGATATATATATAAAGCTTGTGATAAAATTGCTTCAGGACATTACCATATACAAGATCAGTTTCTCTTTTACAAAAATCGCCTATGTTGCCTAACTGTTCTCTCCGAGATTTGTTTGTTAGGGAAGCTCATGGAGGAGGTCTCATGGGTCATTTTGGCATTTCTAAAACAGTTGAGGTAATGAGAGACCATTTCTATTAGCCCCATATGAGGAGAGATGTTGAAAGACTCTGTGGTAGACGCGTAATTTGTAAGAAAGCCAAATCAAAGGTTCAGCCAAACAGTATGTACACTCCTTTGCCTATCCCAATGCATCCTTGGACTGATATTTCTATGGATTTTGTGCTTGGATTGCCTAGGACTAGGACTGGAAAGAATTCAATATTTTTTGTTGTGGGTAGATTTTCAAAAATGGCACATTTTATTGCATGTCATCAAACTAATGATGCATCCCATATATCAGATCTGTTCTTTAAAGAAATTGTTAGGCTGCATGTAATGCCTAGGACTATAGTTTCTGATATAGATACTTTGGGAAAACCTTGTGGTCTAAATTGGGGACTAAGCTTTTGTTTTCTACTACATGTCACCCTCAAACTGATGGCCAAACAGAATTGGTTAATAGGACTTTAGGAACTCTTTTGCGTGCCTTAATTAAAAAGAATCTTAGAACTTGGGAAGGAGACCGGGGTCCTCGATCGAGTTAGAGTGAGTGTGAGATTTGTGGGCAGGACTCCATTTGTGGACCGAGTTCTCTGCTCAAGCTTGCTTTAAACTTGTATCTTCTTCAGCTTGATTATCTCGTGACCAATCCGTTACAAACCCTTGGCTCAGCTTTACCATCTTGTCCCAATGCTGCTTCCAAAATACTCTCTTGATAGGCTCTTCTAGTGATTCATCAGGTTAACTCATCCTTCCCCATGATCGAGAGGCTGTCCAGCATTGTGGGTCTGTTCATGGCATTGTTTATATCTTCTTCATCACCAGATCCTTACGATGTGATCCTAGGTAGGATCATGTCTAGGATAATCTCCAGCAGGTTGCAAGGAATCGAAATGGGGATTAGGTTGCAGAAATAAAGGGTTGTCCGGAAGGCGAGGGTTTGAGTGCGAGGATGGCTCGAGGCAGAGCGAGGGTTGGTGGCGTGGATTAAGCCGGGGATCGATGCGACAATTACAGCGAAGGATGGAATGATGGTGGGGCGAGGATCAGCAACGTTGTTTGGGAACAATGGCGATGGTGAACCAAGAGGCGGCGATGAAGGTCGGGCGAGGATGGCTCGTGGATCGGACGAATATCGAGTGAGGGTGGAGAGAGGTGTTACTTCAAAAGATTATGGTGAGCCTTTGGACTAACAAGACTTATTCTTGAAGGGGTGAGGACCAATACTACGAACAAGGGGTGGAAAGAATTGATACTTCTTAAGGATGGTGGAAGATCCTTAGACTATCGAAAAAAATTGCTAGGCGTGAGGATAAAGATCCGAACACAATAAACAGCGAATGATCAAACAATTGGGAGAGATTTGATAAAAAAAAAGTTTGATAGATTAATAAAAAAGAAACCAGCGGATACATATAGGGTTCAAGAATTCATGGAAAATGATAAACAACTCCTTGAATTCTACAAGCGTTAAACTAAAACTTTGAACATTTTGAATGCCTCCTTGACTTCAGATTCATGACTTAAGAAAGAAGAAATGGGACTGGGTTTATCAAGGAGCTTGTGAAAGAGTGATGAGGTCTTGTCTCATTAAAAACCTTATCTGGAAAACCCATTGGAACAAAACTAAGCGAAGGAAAAAAAGTTAAGTCCCATCACTTCTCTTGGTAAACGTTTAGGTGGCTTGGATCACAATTAGTGTAGTTGGATTAGCACTACCTAAACTACCCTAGATGATGTTGAGAAGATGTTGCAAAGTTGTCTTGAGCTTGGCTTGCTTGGACCGAGTAATAGGACCATGGGGAATGTGCAAATCTTCATGTCCTTACTGCTCCAGTTCAAGCTGCTCCGGTTCATCCTCTTTGCTGGCTAGGCTCTCATAGTCCTCCCCCACTTGAAAAGGATTTGTCCTCAAATCTGCTTCATCTGCAAACTAAGATACCAAATCAGTAATATTAAAGCTTGAGCTTACATGGTACTTACCTTGGAGATCCAGCTGGTAGGCATTGTCGTTGAGCCTCTTGGTGATTTTGAATGGTCCATCAATTCTAGGCATAAGCTTATATTTTCTTTCGGTAAGGAACCTATCCTTCCGTAGATGAATCCACACCAAATCTCCTTCTTTAAAAACCAACTCCTTGCATCCTTTATTTGCATACTTGGTGTATAGCTTGGTCTTATGTTCAATATTACTCCATGCCCTTTCATGAATCTGTTTAACAAACTCGGC
>CM051379.1:1272171-1289856 GCA_028015245.1 Cardamine occulta
ACGTCATGAAAAGCTGAGATTCAGCCTTTTACAACTCTTGATGAGGTGATTAAGAATGCTACCAAGGTGTAGATGCAAGTGAAAGTAAAAAAATAAGCATTATATCTTATACCATAGTTTTGTTAGTTCTTAAAATCTCACAGGAGTTTCTAATGGTGAATATGGGGAGTTGTAGCAAGAAGACACATCTGGAGGCTTAAACAACACATATTTATGTGAATATGAAGAATCCTTGGTTTCATTGACAAGGATTTGGCCATTACAAGCTGATAAACCTAAAACCAAAGTTATGACTCTTCAAGATACAAATGAAAGTCAATAGAAGTGCTGAACTGTAGTCATAGGAGTTTAATCTCTCACAATAGCTTTGAGATGTTCAAGAGGCAATACACAGAAAGACTTTTTATGCTCAGTACTGGGTTTCAGTGATAAAATTTCATGAAAAGCTGAGATTAAGCCTTTTAGAACTCTTGATGACGTGATTGAGCATGCTACCAAGGTTTAGATGCAAGTCAAAGTAAGAAATAAGCATTATAGCTTATACCATAGTTTTGTGAGTTCTTAAAATGTCATAGGAGTTTCTAATGGTGAATATGGGGAGTTGTAGCAAGAAGACACATCTGGATGCTTATACAACACCTATTGATGTGAATATGAAGAATCACTGGCTTCATTGACAAGGATTTGGCCATTTCAAGATGATAGACCTAAAACCAAAGTTATGACTCTTCAAGATACAAATGAGAGTGAATAGAAGTGTTAAATTGTAGTCATAGGAGTTTATTCTGTCATAGCAGCTTTGAGATGTTCAATAGCCACTACAAAGAGCTATTTTATGCTCAGTACTGGGTTTCAGGGATGAAACTTCATGAAAAGCTGAGATTCAGCTTTTTAGAACTCTTGATGAAATGATTAAGCATGCTACCAAGGTGTAGATGCAAGTGAACGTAAGAAATAAGCATTATAGCTTATACCATAGTTTTGTTAGTTCTTAAAATCTCATAGGAGTTTCTAATGGTGAATATGGGGAGTTGTAGCAAGAAGACACATCTGGATGCTTAAACAACACCTATTGATGTGAATATGAAGAATACCTGGTTTCATTGACAAGGATTTGGCTATTACAAGCTGATAGACCTAAAACCAAAGTTATGACTCTTCAAGATACAAATGAGAGTCAATAGAAGTGTTGAACTGTGTCATAGGAGTTTATTCTGTCACAGCAGCTTTGAGATGTTCAATAGCCACTAAAGAGAGAGCCTTTTTATGCTCAGTACTGGGTTTCAAAGATGAAACTTCATGAAAAACTGAGATTCAGCTTTTTAGAACTCTTGATGACGTGATTAAGCATGCTACCAAGGTGTAGATGCAAGTGAAAGTAATAAATAAGCATTATAGCTTATACCATAGTTTTGTTAGTTCTTAAAATCTCACAGGAGTTTCTAATGGTGAATATGGGGAGTTGTAGCTAGAAGACACATTTGGAGGCTTAAACAACACATATTAATGTGAATATGAAGAATCACTGGTTTCATTGACAAGGATTTGGCCATTTCAAGCTGATAAACATAAAACCAAAGTTATGACTCTTCAAGATACAAATGAGAGTCAATAGAAGTGTTAAACTGTAGTCATAGAAGTTTAATCTCTCACAATAGCTTTGAGATGTTCAAGAGGCAAATCACAGAGAGCCTTTTTATGCTCAGAACAGGGTTTCAGTGATAAAACTTCATGAAAAGCTGAGATTCAGTCTTTTAGAACTCTTGATGACGTGATTAAGCATGCTACCAAGGTTTAAATGCAAGTCAAAGTAAGAAATAAGCATTATAGCTTATACCATAGTTTTGTTAGTTCTTAAAATCTCATAGTAGTTTCTAATGGTGAATATGGGGGGTTGTAGCAAGAAAAAACATCTGAAAGTTTAAACAACACCTATTGATATGAATATGAACAATCCCTGGTTTCATTGACAAGGATTTGGCCATTACAAGCTGATAGACCTAAAACCAAAGTTATGACTCTTCAAGATACAAATGAGAGTGAATAGAAGTGTTGAACTGTAGTCATAGGAGTTTATTCTGTCATAGCAGCTTTGAGATGTTCAATAGCCACTACAAAGAACTATTTTATGCTCAGTACTGGGTTTCAGGGATGAAACTTCATGAAAAGCTGAGATTCAGCTTTTTAGAACTCTTGATGAAGTGATTAAGCATGCTACCAAGGTGTAGATGCAAGTGAACGTAAGAAATAAGCATTATAGCTTATACCATAGTTTTGTTAGTTCTTAAAATCTCATAGGAGTTTCTAATGGTGAATATGGGGAGTTGTAGCAAGAAGACACATCTAGATGCTTAAACAACACCTATTGATGTGAATATGAAGAATCATTGGTTTCATTGACAAGGATTTGGCCATTACAAACTGATACACCTAAAACCAAAGTTATGACTCTTCAAGATACAAATGAGAGAATAGAAGTGTTGAACTGTAGTCATAGGAGTTTAATCTCTCGCAATAGCTTTGAGATTTTCAAGAGGCAATACACAGAGAGCCTTTTCTTATGCTCAGTACTGGGTTTCAGTGATAAAACGTCATGAAAAGCTGAGATTCAGCCTTTTACAACTCTTGATGACGTGATTAAGAATGCTACCAAGGTGTAGATGCAAGTGAAAGTAAAAAAATAAGCATTATATCTTATACCATAGTTTTGTTAGTTCTTAAAATCTCACAGGGAGTTTCTAATGGTGAATATGGGGAGTTGTAGCAAGAAGACACATCTGGAGGCTTAAACAACACATATTTATGTGAATATGAAGAATCCTTGGTTTCATTGACAAGGATTTGGCCATTACAAGCTGATAAACCTAAAACCAAAGTTATGACTCTTCAAGATACAAATGAAAGTCAATAGAAGTGCTGAACTGTAGTCATAGGAGTTTAATCTCTCACAATAGCTTTGAGATGTTCAAGAGGCAATACAGAAAGACTTTTTATGCTCAGTACTGGGTTTCAGTGATAAAATTTCATGAAAAGCTGAGATTAAGCCTTTTAGAACTCTTGATGACGTGATTGAGCATGCTACCAAGGTTTAGATGCAAGTCAAAGTAAGAAATAAGCATTATAGCTTATACCATAGTTTTGTGAGTTCTTAAAATGTCATAGGAGTTTCTAATGGTGAATATGGGGAGTTGTAGCAAGAAGACACATCTGGATGCTTAAACAACACCTATTGATGTGAATATGAAGAATCACTGGTTTCATTGACAAGGATTTGGCCATTTCAAGCTGATAGACCTAAAACCAAAGTTATGACTCTTCAAGATACAAATGAGAGTGAATAGAAGTGTTGAACTGTAGTCATAGGAGTTTATTCTGTCATAGCAGCTTTGAGATGTTCAATAGCCACTACAAAGAGCTATTTTATGCTCAGTACTGGGTTTCAGTGATGAAACTTCATGAAAAGCTGAGATTCAGCTTTTTAGAACTCTTGATGAAGTGATTAAGCATGCTACCAAGGTGTAGATGCAAGTGAACGTAAGAAATAAGCATTATAGCTTATACCATAGTTTTGTTAGTTCTTAAAATCTCATAGGAGTTTCTAATGGTGAATATGGGGAGTTGTAGCAAGAAGACACATCTGGATGCTTAAACAACACCTATTGATGTGAATATGAAGAATCACTGGTTTCATTGACAAGGATTTGGCTATTACAAGCTGATAGACCTAAAACCAAAGTTATGACTCTTCAAGATACAAATGAGAGTCAATAGAAGTGTTGAACTGTGTCATAGGAGTTTATTCTGTCACAGCAGCTTTGAGATGTTCAATAGCCACTAAAGAGAGAGCCTTTTTATGCTCAGTACTGGGTTTCAAAGATGAAACTTCATGAAAAACTGAGATTCAGCTTTTTAGAACTCTTGATGACGTGATTAAGCATGCTACCAAGGTGTAGATGCAAGTGAAAGTAATAAATAAGCATTATAGCTTATACCATAGTTTTGTTAGTTCTTAAAATCTCACAGGAGTTTCTAATGGTGAATATGGGGAGTTGTAGCTAGAAGACACATTTGGAGGCTTAAACAACACATATTAATGTGAATATGAAGAATCACTGGTTTCATTGACAAGGATTTGGCCATTTCAAGCTGATAAACATAAAACCAAAGTTATGACTCTTCAAGATACAAATGAGAGTCAATAGAAGTGTTAAACTGTAGTCATAGAAGTTTAATCTCTCACAATAGCTTTGAGATGTTCAAGAGGCAAATCACAGAGAGCCTTTTTATGCTCAGAACAGGGTTTCAGTGATAAAACTTCATGAAAAGCTGAGATTCAGTCTTTTAGAACTCTTGATGACGTGATTAAGCATGCTACCAAGGTTTAAATGCAAGTCAAAGTAAGAAATAAGCATTATAGCTTATACCATAGTTTTGTTAGTTCTTAAAATCTCATAGTAGTTTCTAATGGTGAATATGGGGGGTTGTAGCAAGAAAAAACATCTGAAAGTTTAAACAACACCTATTGATATGAATATGAACAATCCCTGGTTTCATTGACAAGGATTTGGCCATTACAAGCTGATAGACCTAAAACCAAAGTTATGACTCTTCAAGATACAAATGAGAGTGAATAGAAGTGTTGAACTGTAGTCATAGGAGTTTATTCTGTCATAGCAGCTTTGAGATGTTCAATAGCCACTACAAAGAACTATTTTATGCTCAGTACTGGGTTTCAGGGATGAAACTTCATGAAAAGCTGAGATTCAGCTTTTTAGAACTCTTGATGAAGTGATTAAGCATGCTACCAAGGTGTAGATGCAAGTGAACGTAAGAAATAAGCATTATAGCTTATACCATAGTTTTGTTAGTTCTTAAAATCTCATAGGAGTTTCTAATGGTGAATATGGGGAGTTGTAGCAAGAAGACACATCTAGATGCTTAAACAACACCTATTGATGTGAATATGAAGAATCACTGGTTTCATTGACAAGGATTTGGCCATTACAAACTGATACACCTAAAACCAAAGTTATGACTCTTCAAGATACAAATGAGAGAATAGAAGTGTTGAACTGTAGTCATAGGAGTTTAATCTCTCGCAATAGCTTTGAGATTTTCAAGAGGCAATACACAGAGAGCCTTTTCTTATGCTCAGTACTGGGTTTCAGTGATAAAACGTCATGAAAAGCTGAGATTCAGCCTTTTACAACTCTTGATGACGTGATTAAGAATGCTACCAAGGTGTAGATGCAAGTGAAAGTAAAAAAATAAGCATTATATCTTATACCATAGTTTTGTTAGTTCTTAAAATCTCACAGGAGTTTCTAATGGTGAATATGGGGAGTTGTAGCAAGAAGACACATCTGGAGGCTTAAACAACACATATTTATGTGAATATGAAGAATCCTTGGTTTCATTGACAAGGATTTGGCCATTACAAGCTGATAAACCTAAAACCAAAGTTATGACTCTTCAAGATACAAATGAAAGTCAATAGAAGTGCTGAACTGTAGTCATAGGAGTTTAATCTCTCACAATAGCTTTGAGATGTTCAAGAGGCAATACACAGAAAGACTTTTTATGCTCAGATCTTGGGTTTCAGTAAGATAAAATTTCATGAAAAGCTGAGATTAAGCCTTTTAGAACTCTTGATGACGTGATTGAGCATGCTACCAAGGTTTAGATGCAAGTCAAAGTAAGAAATAAGCATTATAGCTTATACCATAGTTTTGTGAGTTCTTAAAATGTCATAGGAGTTTCTAATGGTGAATATGGGGAGTTGTAGCAAGAAGACACATCTGGATGCTTAAACAACACCTATTGATGTGAATATGAAGAATCACTGGTTTCATTGACAAGGATTTGGCCATTTCAAGCTGATAGACCTAAAACCAAAGTTATGACTCTTCAAGATACAAATGAGAGTGAATAGAAGTGTTGAACTGTAGTCATAGGAGTTTATTCTGTCATAGCAGCTTTGAGATGTTCAATAGCCACTACAAAGAGCTATTTTATGCTCAAGTGGGTTTCGGGGATGAAACTTCATGAAAAGCTGAGATTCAGCTTTTTAGAACTCTTGATGAAGTGATTAAGCATGCTACCAAGGTGTAGATGCAAGTGAACGTAAGAAATAAGCATTATAGCTTATACCATAGTTTTGTTAGTTCTTAAAATCTCATAGGAGTTTCTAATGGTGAATATGGGGAGTTGTAGCAAGAAGACACATCTGGATGCTTAAACAACACCTATTGATGTGAATATGAAGAATCACTGGTTTCATTGACAAGGATTTGGCTATTACAAGCTGATAGACCTAAAACCAAAGTTATGACTCTTCAAGATACAAATGAGAGTCAATAGAAGTGTTGAACTGTGTCATAGGAGTTTATTCTGTCACAGCAGCTTTGAGATGTTCAATAGCCACTAAAGAGAGCTATTTTATGCTCAGTACTGGGTTTCAAAGATGAAACTTCATGAAAAACTGAGATTCAGCTTTTTAGAACTCTTGATGACGTGATTAAGCATGCTACCAAGGTGTAGATGCAAGTGAAAGTAATAAATAACCATTATAGCTTATACCATAGTTTTGTTAGTTCTTAAAATCTCACAGGAGTTTCTAATGGTGAATATGGGGAGTTGTAGCTAGAAGACACATTTGGAGGCTTAAACAACACATATTAATGTGAATATGAAGAATCACTGGTTTCATTGACAAGGATTTGGCCATTTCAAGCTGATAAACATAAAACCAAAGTTATGACTCTTCAAGATACAAATGAGAGTCAATAGAAGTGTTAAAATGTAGTCATAGGAGTTTAATCTCTCACAATAGCTTTGAGATGTTCAAGAGGCAAATCACAGAGAGCCTTTTTATGCTCAGGACAGGGTTTCAGTGATAAAACTTCATGAAAAGCTGAGATTCAGCCTTTTAGAACTCTTGATGACGTGATTAAGCATGCTACCAAGGTTTAGATGCAAGTCAAAGTAAGAAATAAGCATTATAGCATATACCATAGTTTTGTGAGTTCTTAAAATGTCATAGGAGTTTCTAATGGTGAATATGGGGGGTTGTATGGAGAAAAGGCATTCCGTGCATAAGATCGGGTACTATTCATCCCGGGTACTATTCATCCCGAGACCCGAGATTACTATTCATCTACAGAGTATTGAGAAAAATATTCCGTACAGAATGTCAGATACTATTCATCTCGGGTACTATTCATCCCGAGACCCGTGATTACTATTCATCCCGTGGGTCTTTTTCATTTAGGGCTTCCTCCTTCTACTATAAAAGGAGGAAACCCCCTTTTCTTGTAATTTAACCTAATATTTGTGCCTCTTATGGCTGAGAGAGAGCTGCATCTGATTTTCTTCTTTTCTTGCTAAATCTCATCTCTAATTCTCTATTTAATCCGCATAAATCTCTTAAAATCTATATGGTATCAGAGCCTTGTTACTGATTCTCTACTTCTATTCAATCATCTCTAGCTATTTTCTTAATCTCCATTGATTCCACAGCTCTCTCTTTATCTCTCACAAAAATTCTCAATCTCTCCTTGTGTTTGTTTCTCTTGTCTATGCTTGAAGATCTCAGCAGGTATGTGTCTTGTCTCTGCAGATTAAACTCCATTGCTAGCCTTATAGATCTTCAGCTCTCTTCTGGTTTTCATAGATTTTCGGAGGTACTGTAGCAACAGTGAGACCAATATAAATTGTGATTTCTTAGCAAAGTCTGGTTGGTTGCTTGGGAAATTAGGATCAATCTAGAAATTTGTGGGTGTGTTGGCTGTAAGAAACACTGTAAGCTCAGCCAAGTCTTGTTGGTTTTGACAGATTTTCGTAGGCACTAGTATATGATGACACCAACAGAAATTCTGATTTCTCAGCCAAGTCTTGTTGGTTGCTTGGGAAGTTAGGATCAATCTGGAAATTTGTGGGTGTGTTGGCTGTAAGAAACCCTGAAGCATGGATTTTTCAAAATCTGTTCCTATACCAGTTACTCTCAAAGGTGTGAACTACTTACTCTGGGCAAGAACCACCAAGATAAATCTGTGTGGTCGTGGTCTTTGGAATCACATTGAAACCCAAGATAAGAAGATAATCACATTTGAAGATGGGAAATGGTTTCAAGAAGATCAGGGGGTTCTTGGACTACTTCAAAACTCACTTGAAGCCGCAATACTTGAAGCTTATTCTTATTGTGAGACGACAAAAGAGCTGTGGGACACACTAAAGAATGTCTATGGAAATGTCTCCAATCTTTCCCGAGTGTTTGAAGTCAAGAAAGCTATCAACAATCTCAGCCAAGAAGATCTTGACTTCACAAAACACTTTGGAAAATTCAGATCACTATGGGCTGAACTCGAGATGCTAAGACCTTTCTCGGTGGATCCAAGTACTCTCAAGGAAAGGGGTGAACAAGATAGGGTCTTTGGTCTGCTTTTCACATTGAACCCGGCTTACAATGATCTCATCAAGCACATCCTTAGAGCTGAGAAGTTACCAAGCTTAGATGAGGTGTGCTCTCAAATCCAACGTGAACAAGGCTCAGTAGGTCTCTTCAGTGGCAAAGGGGAAATGGTCATGGCACACAAAGTTACTTTCAAGTCTGAAGATAGGAAGATTGTTGTGTGTGATCACTGCAGGAAGAGAGGCCATATCAAGGACAAATGTTGGATACTACATCCACATCTTAAGCCAGCAAAGTTCAAGGTTCAAGCGAACAACTCTCAAGAAGCCTCAACTGAGCAAGCTCAGGCTAGACCATCTAGACAAGGAGATGAACTGGCTATGGTTGCCTACTCCAATGATGTTGTTAGGAAGTCGGACCTTGAAGCTCTTATCAAGTCCATTGCTGCCCTTACCAATAAAGAATCCGGTATCACTCACTTTATTTCTTTACCTAAATCACAAAATAAAACATTGATTATTGATTCTGGGGCTTCTCATCATATGATTAGTAACCCTAACCTCATTAATAATGTTAAACCTATTAATGGAAATGTGATAATTGCAAATGGTGATAGGATCCCCATAAGAGGAGTAGGTGATTTAAAACTTTGTGATAAGAACTCTAAAGCGTTCTTTATGCCTGAGTTCACCTCTAATCTTGTCTCAGTAAAAAGAGCTACAAATGATCTTAACTGCTATGCTATATTTGGTCCTAATAGCTTTCATTTTCAGGATATTGAGAGTGGAAAAGTTTTGGGAGAAGGGAACACTAACGGTGACTTATATGTTTTTGAGGATTCTCCAACAACACAATCTACTTCTCTTTCTTGTCAATCTTGTTATGTTGTTAGCCCAAATAAACTGTGGCATGATAGACTTGGTCACCCTCATGCTAGGGCTTTAGAGATTATGTTACCCCATGTAGTCTTTAATCATCTGAACTGTGAAGCATGTATTCTAGGAAAGCATTGTAAAACTGTATTTCCTAAGTCTTCAACTATCTATGAAAAATGTTTTGATCTTGTGCATTCAGATGTTTGGACTGCCCCATGTTTATCTAGAGACAATAATAAATACTATGTTACATTTATTGATGAGAAATCAAAATATACATGGGTCACACTGCTTGCATCTAAGGATAGAGTATATGATGCATTTGTTAATTTTCAATCATATGTTGCTAAGCGGTTTAATGCCAAGATCAAGGTATTCGGGTGTGATAATGGTGGGGAATACACTAGTCACAAGTTCAAAGATCACTTAGCAAGACATGGGATCATACACCAAACTAGCTGCCCATATACACCTCAACAAAATGGTGTAGCTGAGAGGAAGAATAGACATCTTATGGAAGTTGCAAGATCCATGATGTTTAACACCAATGTCCCAAGGAGATTCTGGAGTGATGCTGTCATGGCGGCTTGTTACCTGATAAATAGGATACCAACAAGGATCCTAACTGATTTAGCGCCATTTGAGGTATTGAACCGAACCAAACCTTCTATTGATCACTTACGAGTGTTTGGTTGCATTTGTTTTGTACTGAGACCAGGTGAACTGAGGGACAAGCTTGAAGCTAAGAGCACAAAATGCATGTTCCTAGGCTACTCTACTACTCAAAAGGGTTACAAGTGCTATGACTTCTCAAAGAACAGAACAATTATTTCAAGAGATGTCAAGTTCATTGAGCACCAAGGGTATTACGATAAGAAGGATTGGGGGAGTTTGAAAGATTTGGCAAGATCACCATCAGATAGAGCCGCTAGTCTCCAACATCTCCTTAGTCATCTTGGGAATCCTCCTCCTCGGAGAGAAGAACAATCTGATAATGTTGAAACAAACCAACAAGGAGTGGAGACTACAGAAGATCAACCCAATACTGACCTTGGGAATATACATACTGCTCCAAACCCCATGGAAGAAACTGATACCACTGAGCACACTCAGCCGGAACCAAACTCACTTGACATGGAACAAGACCAAGATCAAGATGAGAATGGTATGACTGAAGATGTGGTTCAAGAGGATCACCATGATGAGGTTACACATGAAGCAGATACTCCTCCTCCTCCACCACCACCTCCTCTTCGGAGAAGCACTAGACAAAGGTTTGGACCCGAACATTGGAAGGTCACTAGAGTCTATTTCAACAACCAAGCTGTAGCGCATCCTATACAAGCCGTGTGTTCGCTTGACCTGTTACCAACTGCTCATCAAGCCTTCCTTGGAAAAATTGATGCTCAATGGATTCCACAGAGTTATGAAGAAGCCAAAGGGAGTAATGAATGGCTCGGAGCAGTGGATGAGGAGGTTGGGGCTATGAAAAGGAATCATACATGGGATGAAGCCGACCTACCTTGGGGAAAAAAGGCTGTTAGTTCAAGGTGGCTTTTCACTATCAAATATCTGAGCAATGGAGATGTTGAGAGGTACAAAGCCAGACTTGTTGCAAGAGGATTCACACAGACTTATGGAGATGACTACACAGAAACTTTTGCTCCAGTCACCAAGCTGCATACAGTTAGAGTTGTTCTCTCATTGGCTACAAATCTGGATTGGGAGTTATGGCAAATGGATGTGAAGAATGCGTTCTTGCAAGGAGAACTTGAAGAAGAAGTGTACATGACTCCACCACCAGGCCTTGAAGACTCCATTGCTCCGGGAAAAGTTCTGCGGCTTAGAAAAGCCATCTATGGACTAAAGCAATCTCCAAGAGCTTGGTACCACAAACTGAGCTGTACTCTCGAAGAGAAAGGGTTCAAGAGATCTGAAGCTGATCACACATTGTTCACAGTCCAAAGTCCACGAGGAATCGTTGTAGTATTGGTCTACGTGGATGACCTTATCATTTCCGGCAATGATAAGGAAGGTATTCTCGAAACTAAAACCTATCTTAAAACTGTATTTGATATCAAAGATCTTGGAGAACTAAAATATTTCCTAGGGATTGAAGTATGTCGCTCTTCGGAGGGCTTATTTTTATCACAAAG
The DNA here is from genome assembly GCA_028015245.1 of Cardamine occulta. Classification (NCBI taxonomy): domain Eukaryota; kingdom Viridiplantae; phylum Streptophyta; class Magnoliopsida; order Brassicales; family Brassicaceae; genus Cardamine; species Cardamine occulta. The sequence continues at coordinate 1,283,613 of CM051379.1, forward strand.
GAAATATACTCTTGACTTGCTGAATGAGACAGGTAAAATAGGAGCAAAGCCAGCCAAAACTCCTCTTGCAGATGGCTACAAGGTCAAGCGAAAGGGGGAGAAAAACGGGAAAGGAGCTCAAAGAAGAAGATCCATTAGACAAACCATATGCAGATCCTCTCCAATACCGAAGACTAGTGGGTAAGCTTATCTATCTGACTTTAACAAGACTCGACTTATGTTTTGCTGTGAATCAGGTGAGTCAATCCATGCAAAACCCCACCGCATACCATTGGACCATGGTGGAGAGGATCCTCAGATCTCTAAAAGGGAGTCCAGGACAAGGCATATGGACGGGAAAGAATGAGAATGCCGAGATTATTGGTTATTGTGATGCAGACTACGCTGGTGACACGAATGATAGGAAGTCAACCACTTTGGATATTGCACATTCATTGAGAGGGAATTTGGTGACATGGAAGTCTAAGAAGCAGAAGGTAGTGTCATGTTCAAGTGCTTGAATCCGAGTATAGAGCAATGAGGAAGCTCACGGAAGAACTCATTTGGCTTAAGGCACTACTCACAGATCTAGGCATTGAAACCACAAGACCCATCACCATGCATTGTGACAATCAAGCTGCTATACACATTGCTAGCAACTCTGTGTTTCACGAGAGGACCAAGCACATAGAAGTTGACTGCCACAAAGTCCGAGAGAAGATCAAAGAAGGAGTCACACTACCATGCTTTACAAGAAGTGAAGATCAACTAGCAGACATCTTCACCAAAGCTACAAGTCTAAAGGTTTGCAAACACATCTACAGCAAACTAGGGCTTGTGGATCCAACCCATCCTTGATCATATCCCCTACTCATAGACGTTATGCTCTTTTCCTCATCATAGATTTTTTTCCCAAGTGGTTTTTTCTATGATGAGGTTTTTACCGAGGTAACGCCTATGTAGGTCCAAGCTTAGTCTTTGTTCACCGACGGCTAAGCTTGAGGGGGAGTATGGAGAAAAGGCATTCCGTGCATAAGATCGGGTACTATTCATCCCGGGTACTATTCATCCCGAGACCCGAGATTACTATTCATCTACAGAGTATTGAGAAAAACATTCCGTACAGAATGTCAGATACTATTCATCTCGGGTACTATTCATCCCGAGACCCGTGATTACTATTCATCCCGTGGGTCTTTTTCATTTAGGGCATCCTCCTTCTACTATAAAAGGAGGAAACCCCCTTTTCTTGTAATTTAACCTAATATTTGTGCCTCTTATGGCTGAGAAAGAGCTGCATCTGATTTTCTTCTTTTCTTGCTAAATCTCATCTCTAATTCTCTATTTAATCCGCATAAATCTCTTAAAATCTATAGGTTGTAGCAAGAAAACACATCTGAAAGCTTAAACAACACCTATTGATATGAATATGAACAATCCCTGGTTTCATTGACAAGGATTTGGCCATTTCAAGCTGATAGACCTAAAACCAAAGTTATGACTCTTCAAGATACAAATGAGAGTGAATAGAAGAGTTGAAGTGTAGTTTTAGGAGTTTAATCTCTCACAATAGCTTTGAGATGTTCAAGAGGCAATACACAAAGAGCCTTTTTATGCTCAGTACAGGGTTTTAGTGATAAAACTTCATGATAAGCTGAGATTCAGCCTTTTAGAACTCTTGATTACGTGATTAAGCATGCTACCAAGCTTTAGATGCAAGTAAAAGTAAGAAATAAGCATTATAGCTTATACCATAGTTTTGTTAGTTCTTAAAATCTCATAGGAGTTTCTAATGGTGAATATGGGGAGTTGTAGCAAGAAGACACATCTGGAGGCTTAAACAACACCTATTGATGTGAATATGAAGAATCATTGGTTTCATTGACAAGGATTTGGCCATTACAAACTGATACACCTAAAACCAAAGTTATGACTCTTCAAGATACAAATGAGAGTCAATAGAAGTGTTGAACTGTAGTCATAGGAGTTTAATCTTTCGCAATAGCTTTGAGATGTTCAAGAGGCAATACATAGAGAGCCTTTTCTTATGCTTAGTACTGGGTTTCAGTGATAAAACGTCATGAAAAGCTGAGATTCAGCATTTTACAACTCTTGATGACGTGATTAAGAATGCTACCAAGGTGTAGATGCAAGTGAAAGTAAAAAATAAGCATTATAGCTTATACCATAGTTTTGTTAGTTTTTTAAATCTCACAGGAGTTTCTAATGGTGAATATGGGGAGTTGTAGCAAGAAGACACATCTGGAGGCTTAAACAACACATATTTATGTGAATATGAAGAATCCTTGGTTTCATTGACAAGGATTTGGCCATTACAAGCTGATAAACCTAAAACCAAAGTTATGACTCTTCAAGATACAAATGAAAGTCAATAGAAGTGCTGAACTGTAGTCATAGGAGTTTAATCTCTCACAATAGCTTTGAGATGTTCAAGAGGCAATACACAGAAAGCCTTTTTATGCTCAAGATCTTGGGTTTCAGTGATAAAATTTCATGAAAAGCTGAGATTAAGCCTTTTAGAACTCTTGATGACGTGATTGAGCATGCTACCAAGGTTTAGATGCAAGTCAAAGTAAGAAATAAGCATTATAGCTTATACCATAGTTTTGTGAGTTCTTAAAATGTCATAGGAGTTTCTAATGGTGAATATGGGGAGTTGTAGCAAGAAGACACATCTGGATGCTTAAACAACACCTATTGATGTGAATATGAAGAATCACTGGTTTCATTGACAAGGATTTGGCCATTTCAAGCTGATAGACCTAAAACCAAAGTTATGACTCTTCAAGATACAAATGAGAGTGAATAGAAGTGTTGAACTGTAGTCATAGGAGTTTATTCTGTCATAGCAGCTTTGAGATGTTCAATAGCCACTACAAAGAGCTATTTTATGCTCAGTACTGGGTTTCAGTGATGAAACTTCATGAAAAGCTGAGATTCAGCTTTTTAGAACTCTTGATGAAGTGATTAAGCATGCTACCAAGGTGTAGATGCAAGTGAACGTAAGAAATAAGCATTATAGCTTATACCATAGTTTTGTTAGTTCTTAAAATCTCATAGGAGTTTCTAATGGTGAATATGGGGAGTTGTAGCAAGAAGACACATCTGGATGCTTAAACAACACCTATTGATGTGAATATGAAGAATCACTGGTTTTATTGACAAGGATTTGGCCATTACAAGCTGATAGACCTAAAACCAAAGTTATGACTCTTCAAGATACAAATGAGAGTCAATAGAAGTGTTGAACTGTGTCATAGGAGTTTATTCTGTCACAGCAGCTTTGAGATGTTCAATAGCCACTACAGAGAGCCTTTTTATCCTCAGTTCTGGGATTCAATGATGAAACTTCATAAAAAGCTGAGATTCAGCTTTTTAGAACTCTTGATGACGTGATTAAGCATGCTACCAAGGTGTAGATGCAAGTGAAAGTAATAAATAAGCATTATATAGCTTATACCATAGTTTTGTTAGTTCTTAAAATCTCACAGGAGTTTCTAATGGTGAATATGGGGAGTTGTAGCAAGAAGACACATCTGGAGGCTTAAACAACACATATTAATGTGAATATGAAAAATCACTGGTTTCATTGACAAGGATTTGGCCATTTCAAGCTGATAAACATAAAACCAAAGTTATGACTCTTCAAGATACAAATGAGAGTTAATAGAAGTGTTAAACTGTAGTCATAGGAGTTTAATCTCTCACAATAGCTTTGAGATGTTCAAGAGGCAAATCACAGAGAGCCTTTTTATGCTCAGTACAGGGTTTCAGTGATAAAACTTCATGAAAAGCTGAGATTCAGCCTTTTAGAACTCTTGATGACGTGATTAAGCATGCTACCAAGGTTTAGATGCAAGTCAAAGTAAGAAATAAGCATTATAGCTTATACCATAGTTTTGTTAGTTCTTAAAATCTCATATTAGTTTCTATTGGTGAATATGGGGGGTTGTAGCAAGAAAACACATCTGAAAGCTTAAACAACACCTATTGATATGAATATGAACAATCCCTGGTTTCATTGACAAGGATTTGGCCATTACAAGCTGATAGACCTAAAACCAAAGTTATGACTCTTCAAGATACAAATGAGAGTGAATAGAAGAGTTGAAGTGTAGTTTTAGGAGTTTAATCTCTCACAACAGCTTTGAGATGTTCAAGAGGCAATACACAAAGAGCCTTTTTATGCTCAGTACAGGGTTTCAGTGATAAAACTTCATGATAAGCTCAGATTCAGCCTTTAAGAACTCTTGATTACGTGATTAAGCATGCTACCAAGGTTTAGATGCAAGTCAAAGTAAGAAATAAGCATTATAGCTTATACCATAGTTTTGTTAGTTCTTAAAATCTCACAGGAGTTTCTAATGGTGAATATGGGGAGTTGTAGCAAGAAGACACATCTGGAGGCTTAAACAACACATATTTATGTGAATATGAAGAATCCTTGGTTTCATTGACAAGGATTTGGCCATTACAAGCTGATAAACCTAAAACCAAAGTTATGACTCTTCAAGATACAAATGAAAGTCAATAGAAGTGCTGAACTGTAGTCATAGGAGTTTAATCTCTCACAATAGCTTTGAGATGTTCAAGAGGCAATACACAGAAAGCCTTTTTATGCTCAGTACTGGGTTTCAGTGATAAAATTTCATGAAAAGCTGAGATTAAGCCTTTTAGAACTCTTGATGACGTGATTGAGCATGCTACCAAGGTTTAGATGCAAGTCAAAGTAAGAAGTAAGCATTATAGCTTATACCATAGTTTTGTGAGTTCTTAAAATGTCATAGGAGTTTCTAATGGTGAATATGGGGAGTTGTAGCAAGAAGACACATCTGGATGCTTAAACAACACCTATTGATGTGAATATGAAGAATCACTGGTTTCATTGACAAGGATTTGGCCATTTCAAGCTGATAGACCTAAAACCAAAGTTATGACTCTTCAAGATACAAATGAGAGTGAATAGAAGTGTTGAACTGTAGTCATAGGAGTTTATTCTGTCACAGCAGCTTTGAGATGTTCAATAGCCACTACAAAGAGCTATTTTATGCTCAGTACTGGGTTTCAGTGATGAAACTTCATGAAAAGCTGAGATTCAGCTTTTTAGAACTCTTGATGAAGTGATTAAGCATGCTACCAAGGTGTAGATGCAAGTGAACGTAAGAAATAAGCATTATAGCTTATACCATAGTTTTGTTAGTTCTTAAAATCTCATAGGAGTTTCTAATGGTGAATATGGGGAGTTGTAGCAAGAAGACCAATCTGGATGCTTAAACAACACCTATTGATGTGAATATGAAGAATCATTAGTTTCATTGATAAGGATTTGGCCATTACAAGCTGATAGACCTAAAACCAAAGTTATGACTCTTCAAGATACAAATGAGAGTCAATAGAAGTGTTAAACTGTGTCATAGGAGTTTATTCTGTCACAGCAGCTTTGAGATGTTCAATAGCCACTAAAGAGAGAGCCTTTTTATGCTCAGTACTGGGTTTCAAAGATGAAACTTCATGAAAAACTGAGATTCAGCTTTTTAGAACTCTTGATGACGTGATTAAGCATGCTACCAAGGTGTAGATGCAAGTGAAAGTAATAAATAGGCATTATAGCTTATACCATAGTTTTGTTAGTTCTTAAAATCTCACAGGAGTTTCTAATGGTGAATATGGGGAGTTGTAGCAAGAAGACACATCTGGATGATTAAACTCACATATTGATGTGAATATGAAGAATCACTGGTTTCATTGACAAGGATTTGGACATTACAAGGTGATAAACATAAAACCAAAGTTATGACTCTTCAAAATACAAATGAGAGTCAATAGAAGTATTAAACTGTAGTCATAGGAGTTTAATCTCTCACAATAGCTTTGAGATGTTCAAGTGGCATTACACAGAGAGCCTTTTTATGCTCAGTACAGGGTTTCAGTGATAAAACTTCATGAAAAGCTGAGATTCAGCCTTTTAGAACTCTTGATGACGTGATTAAGCATGCTACCAAGGTTTAGATGCAAGTCAAAGTAAGAAATACGAATTATAGCTTATACCATAGTTTTGTTAGTTTTTAAAATCTCATAGTAGTTTCTAATGGTGAATATGGGGGGTTTTAGCAAGAAAACACATCTGAAAGCTTAAACAACACCTATTGATATGAATATGAACAATCCCTGGTTTCATTGACAAGGATTTGGCCATTACAAGCTGATAGACCTAAAACCAAAGTTATGACTCTTCAAGATACAA
>CM051379.1:1289956-1315930 GCA_028015245.1 Cardamine occulta
ATCGTGACCATAGGAGATAGTTCTCTCCTCTTAGGGTGACTCTAATTGCGGTTGGTTTTGTCTCCTCCGTGATAAAGAAAAAATATGACTAACCGTTTGATACTACACGCCTTAACTTCACTAACTCGTCTAGGATGAATTAATTTCAATCTCAGAGTTGGGGAAAATGTTCTTTGAGAAATCTCCAGAAATAAACCACTCTAACTTCACACAGCTTCCTCTAGGATGAATATATATCAATCTCAGAGCTTTTGGAGGAAGTTAAAAGGATGTATTTCCAGAAAAACCAAAGAAATTTTTGGAGAAGGCGATGAACAGTACCAAAACAGGACAGAATTTAAATTTTCGAAAAAATTCTTTTGATTTGGAGCTCTGTAAAAGCTTGTGAATGCTGTGAAGCTTTGAATATGAAGGAGGAGATGACGTAAATGCAAAGGAGACAAAGAGGAGGGCTGAATCTTGAAGAACCAGTTTCTGCAAGTTCTGGGCTATGACAATGTCAATTTTGAAAAAAAAGAAACAGATGAAGAGAATGAGGAAATCAAAAACTTGATCTTGTTTATGGATCAAAGCTCTGATACCATGTTAGAATTCAGAGTTTAAGTTTGTTAGAAACAAGAATAAGAGTAGCTGAATGAATAATAAGAAGATTGAGAATAGAGAGATTTTATTATCTCTTATGAGATTTTATTATCTCAGTAGTTGTAAAGTGTTACAATGGATTACATATTTATAGAACTCTTAAACGCAAAAATAACTAGGTGTATCTTGTAGTTCAGAGTCTAATCTATTCGTTGGGAATAGTAATAGAGCCGTTGGAGTTCAAAATAGAGCTGTTGGAGACGAAAACAATTTGGGCGTCAGTTCTGGGCTTCTCTCTTTGGGCCTTTCTTCTTTTATTCCTTGTTGGATATTTGTTGCTTGATTAATACTTCTTATGCCGGCCCTTGTTGGCATATTTTTCATACAGTTTTTCTCCTCTATGTTCTTCCGAGCTTTCTCATGGATCTGTCTAACAAGTTCAGCTTTCCTTTTCCCCAACTATGCTTGCTCTTTCCTCCAAAGGTAGAGGGTTAGATCCAAAGGAGAAATAGGATTAAATCCATAGACAATTTCGAATGGAGAAAACTTTGTGGCTGAATGCATTGAGCGATTATATGCAAATTCAACATCGCGCAAACAATCTTCCCAAGTTTTCAAGTTCTTTTTAATCAATGCACGTAAAAAGAGTAGACAAAGTTCTATTCACAACTTCAGTTTGCCCATCAGATTGAGGATGACAAGTAGTTGAATATAATAACTTAGTTCCTAGCTTAGACCAAAGTGTTTTCCAAAAGTAGCTCAAGAACTTAGTATCCCTATCACTAACAATAGTTCTGGGCATGCCATGAATTCTAACTATCTCTTTAAAGAACAAGTTAGCTACATGAGAAGCATCATCGGTTTATAATGACAAATGAAATGTGCCATTTTAGAAAACCTATCAACAACAACAAAGATGGAGTCTTTTCCAGTCCTAGTTCTAGGTAATCCAAGCACAAAATCCATAGATATGTCATTCCAAGGCTAAGTAGGGATTGATAAAGGGGTGTACCTAACCCTTGAGGCTGTACCTTTGATTTGGCTTGTTTGCAAGTGACACATCTTCGCAGACTCTCTCCATCTCTCTTCATATCGGCCAATAGAAATGCTCTTGCAGTACTTTGAAGAGTCTTAGCAATTCCAAAATGTCCCATTAAGCCTCCTCCATGCGCTTCCCTAACTAGCAAATCTCTCACAGAGCAATTAGGCACACAAACGATTTTCATAGAATAAGAATCCTTCATGCCTAAAATACTTCCCAAAAGCAAATTTAACACAAGACTTGTAAATTTCTTGAAATTCAGAATCAATCTCAGTAATAACCCTTTTAGCTGCTCAATACCTAACAACTTAGGATCAGAAGCAGTAATCAAAACATACCTCGAGATAAGACATCAGCAACAATGTTTTCTTTACCTTTTTTGTACTTGATTACATACGGAAATGTTTCAATGAACTCTATCCACCTAGCATGCCGTTTGTTAAGCTTTTGCTGACCTTTCAAATGCTTTAAGGACTCATGATCAGTATGGATAATCGAACTCCTTTGGCCATAGGTAGTGCTGCCATGTTTTTAAAGCCTGGACCAAGGCATACAACTCTTTGTCGTAGGTCGGATAGTTCAAAGTGGCTCCTCCAAGCTTCTCACTGAAAAAGGCAATGGGCTTCTTCTCTTGCATCAAAACCGCACCAATACCTACACCAGATGCATCACATTCAATTTCAAAAGTTTTCATAAAATCTGGTAAAGACAAAAGGGGTGCATTGGTAAGTTTCTCCTTCAAGGTTTGGAATGCTTTTTCTTGTGCTTCTTCCCATTTGAATCCCACACTCTTCTTGATCACTTCAGTAAGTGGAGCAGCTATGGTGCTAAAATCTTTCACAAATCTCCTATAGAATCCAGCAAGTCCATGGAAACTCCTCACCTCGCTCACGATACTAGGACTTGGCCATTCACGGATATCTCTCACTTTTTCTTCATCAACCTGTATACCCTCTGCACTCACAACAAAACCTAGAAACACAAGATTATCCGTGCAAAAGGTACACTTCTTTAGGTTAGCAAACAACTTTTCTGTCCTTAGAACGTCTAAAACAGATTTCAGATGCTCAATATGATCCTCTAAGTTTTTGCTATAAACCAGAATGTCATCAAAGTAGACAACAACAAAAACTCCAATGAAAGCTCTTAAGACATGGTTCATTAATCTCATGAAAGTGCTAGGTGCATTAGTTAATCCAAAAGGCATTACTAACCACTCATATAATCCATGTTTTGTTTTAAAAGCTGTTTTCCACTCATCACCCTCTTTCATGCGAATTTGGTGATATCCACTTTTAAGATCAATTTTAGAAAACACACTAGAGCCATAGAGTTCATCTAGCATATCGTCTAAACGAGGAATAGGATGGCGATACTTAACTGTTATGTTGTTGATGGCTCGACAATCAATACACATCCTCCATGTTCCATCCTTTTTGGTACAAGTAGAACAAGCCAGCACAAGGGCTCATGCTCTCTCGGATGTATCCCTTGTCCATGAGTTCGCTCACTTGTTTTTGCAACTCCTTGGTCTCAACGGGTTTGTTCTATAAGCTGGCCTGTTGGGAAGTGAAGCTCCGGGCACGAAATCTATTTGGTGCTCAATCCCACCGGATAGGTGGTAATCCTTTGGGGTTTTCCTCCGGAAAGATGTCTTCAAATTCCTGCAAAAGAGAAGTAACCTTACTCGGCAATTCGGTGAGAGATTAGTATGATTCATAAGTGCTTCTTTGTAAACAAATAGAAGAATGGGTTGTTTAGAGAAAAGAGCTCTCTTAACCATATTAGATCTCACAAAGAAGTTAGAATGCCTCCAGGGTTTACTCTCACAGGCCTTTTTCTTGGTTTTTCTCAAACTCTCTTTTTTCTTTTTGTGGTGAAGTGTTTAGGGGGTCACTCACAGTTGTTTTTCCTTGTTGTTTCAGCTGGATCTGGTCTTGGTAAACTTATTGTGGTGCTAGAGGAGCAAGGACTGTTTTCCGGCCTTTGTACTCAAAAAAGAATACCTATTGGTGAAACCATCATGCAAAACCCTTCTATCAAACTGCCATGGTCTTCCAAGTAAGATGTGGGCGGCCTCCATAGGTAGAATATCACACAAAATTTCGTCCTCATATTTGCTCTATGGTTATAGGAACCAATACTTGGCTGTTCACCGCCATCTCACCAGCATCATTCAGCCATTGAAGCTTATAAGGCTTGGATGCTCAATGACTTTCAACCCTAACTTCCTCACCCTTGTTTCACTAGCTACGTTGGTGCAGCTTCCTCCATCAATTATAAGGCTGCAAACCATTCCTTCAACAATGCATCTAGTATGAAACAAATTTTCTCTTTGGTCGTGTTCATTTACCTTAGTTTGAATACTCAATGATCTCAGTGTAACCAAAAAGCTCTCCAACGGCTGGTAACTCCACTTGCTCTTCTTCTTCCGAGGCTGAATCATTCTCCTCCTCTTCCTTAGTTTCAATCTCCCCATTCTCCAAGAGAATCATAATCTTCTTGTTAATACATTCATTGGCGTAGTGCCCCTCCCTTGACACTTAAAACATCGAACTTCTTAGTTTTAAAAGGGGCTGCCTCGGTTTTACCTTTGGGGTTCGGATTGGTGGTGAATGGTCTTGACTCGGTCTTTGGTTTAGCAATAGTTTTGTCCTCTTTATGATAAGTGGCCCTAGCATGAGATGCTCCAGCCCCATATGACGTTTTAGAGCTACCCTCCTCTTGATTTGTTGTTCTACTAGAACAGCCTTATGTAGCATTTCCTCCAAATCTTTGTATGTTTGTAGCTCCATTCGGTCTTGGATGTCACCAGGACAAACCACTAAGGAACCTTGCCATTGTTGCTTCAGAATCTTTTTCTATGTCGGCTTTGATCATAAGAGACTCCATTTCTTGGAAATATTCATCCACACTTTTACTCCCTTGGCTTAATCTCCTAAGCCTTTGATGCAACTCCCAGTGGTAATGACTCGGAACAAACCTCTTTCTCATCAGATTTTTCATCTCCTCCCAAGTCTCCACACGTGGTTCACGATTACGTTTCCTACTAGTCACAATTTGATCCCACCGAGTTGATGGCATAATCATAGAATTGGTTCTGGCAAGTTGGACCTTCTTGTATTCCGAATATGTTTGGCAATCAAACACCAGCTCTATCTTCTTCTCCCACTCTAGGTAAGCATCTGGATCACTCTTCCCATAGAATGGTGGTATTTTCAACTTCAGACCATTGATATTGTCTTCATTTGGCCTCTTGCTTCGTGATCACGTCTAGTTCTTCGATGAGTCCTATTAGAGATTCGGCTTCCTCCATTGTAATAATCATCTTCCTCCACGTCCCTTTCTTGCCTAAGTTGCTCTCTTCTTCTCCTAACAACATTTTCCCGCTGTACCAATGGTGGTGGTACTTCAGATTGCCCTTGGACAGATTCTTGGCCTTTATCAATCCTCTCATGAACTGCACCTAGTTCTGTCCTCAAAGTATCGCCTCATTTCGCCCATGATAGCTTGCAGTTCTAGATTAGGAATTCTAGAAGCACGCTCCCTGTTGGCATTATCAGAATTATCTCCTTCACTCGCCATTTATTTTTCCCTGCAAAACAGAATGGTTAGTAATAAAAGCTCACAAGATGTTTCTTCCTCAAGTATTTCTCTCAAGTGTTTCTCTCAAGTGTTTCACTCAGCTCTCATCAATGATCTCACTAGTAGCAAAATCTCAACAGTTCTTATCAAACTAATCAATCTAACTTGGTGGAAAACCAACAAACAGACAGAAAGAATGATTTTAGATAGAAAGACAAGATTTTTTCGGAAAAATGAGAGATTTAAAAGACTAAACTTCTGGAAATTGATATAGAACGATAATGATCAAGGATATATTTTTTTTTTTTTGAAGAGGTGATTGATCAGATCACGAAATGATGTAGGAAATTTTTTTTTTTTTTTGAATAAAAAACGTAATCGACCGCGAAACTGATCGGATAGGGAGGTTAGTCAGTCCCTTTTGGGTTTTTAGAATTGTTTTTTTTTTTTTTTGACTGCAGATCGGGCTAGATCTCTTAGGATAGAAGAACAGAAAGGTAGAAAAGAGTTTTAAGAACGGTGGGAAGGTGAGAAGATGATAGAAAATGGATACAAACTCAAAAATGTGCTCTGATACCAAATGATGTGATCCTCCCAAGGATTCGACACTTTCGAGTTGTGGAAATGGATAGATGGATAGATGATGGATCGAATGGTCACACAAAAGTTGCGGAAGGCTCTTGATATACCTCAATGTCTCCTAGGATATGACACACCTAGACAAGACAAGGTTTGATTGTTGGATATTACACACCAAGCAATCGAAAGTTTTAAAAGAACAAAAGAGATTCACTCTAAAATATGTTGAAAAGAAAGTTGATTGATTATTTGTGATAGTCTAGGCGTGCTTATATAGCACAAGAAAGGGTAGAAAATATCTAAGCAATATTAATTGCTGAAAATAAAGAAAAACTTAAAATAAAAGAAAATAAAATATCTCTTGTACTTCTTGTACTTCTTGTACTTCATCTCCACGAAATGGATCTTCATTTTTGGGCCAAGAGACATTTTGTGGGCTTTGGATAAGTTCTCTTATGGACTTGGTGAACAAGTGATCCAATTTGCCTCATTAAAACCTTCCTTTGGAAAAACCCATTGGGAAAAACCCAAAGGTTAGGAAAAAGAGTACAAATGGATCATCCTCTTTGTTAATCCATTTGAGAAGGTGTTACCATCAGCATATTCTGATATCCAATGTACTTTGTGAAATCCTTAGATGCTTGATGATTGTGCTTGCTTGAGTGAGAAGTCCATGGATTGAATTCTGAAGTGCCTTGGCTCTTGCTCTTGTCATAGGTCCACTTGGTACAACCAATAAATCTTCAACTCCATGTATGCTCTCCTCAGGTTCATGCTGCATTTGATTGTTCTCCATGATCACATCAGTTTTAGCTCTCTTGTTGACATGATTAAGCATGCTACTAAGGTGTAGAAGCAAAACAAACAAGCATTATAAGCTTATTCCATAGTTTTGTTTATTCTTAGAATCTCATAGGAGTTTCTAATGGTGAATTTGGGAGTTGTAGCAAGAAGACACATATGGAGGCTTAAACAAGACCTATTGGTGTCAATATGAAGATTCATTGCTTTTAGGGACACGGATTTTGAAATTTTCAAGGTGATACACCTAAAACAGAGTTATGACTCTTGAAGAAGCAAATGAGAGTGAATAGAAGTGTTGAAATATAGTCAAAGGACTGTAATATCTCACAACTGTTTTGAGAAGTTCAAGAGCCACTACAGAGTGCCATTTTATGCTCTGTACTGGGTTTCAGTGATCAAACTTCATGAAAGGCTTAGATACAGCTTTTTGCTCTTTTGATGACATGATTAAGCATGGTACTAAGGTGTACAAGCAGATGAACGAAAGAAACAAGCCTTATAGCTTATCCCATTGTTCTGTTTGTTCTTAGAATCTCATAAGAGTTTCTAATGGTGAAAATGGGGAGTTGTAGCAAGAAGACACATATGGAGGCCTAAATAACACATAATGATTTGAATATGAAGAATCAATGGTTTCATGGACAAAGATTTCGAAATTTTCAAACTGATACACCTAAAACGGAGTCATGAGTCTTTAAGCTGCAAATGAGAGTGAATTGCAGTTTTGAAGTGTAGCCGGCCCTTTAATCCCGCACCAATCTTCTGAGAAGTTCAAGAGCCACTACAGAGCGCCTCTGTATGCTCTGTACTGGGTTTCAGTGATGAAACTTCATGAAAGGCTTAGATTCAGCGTTTTAGCTCTCTTGTTGACATGATTAAGCATGCTACTAAGGTGTAGAAGCAGAGCAACGAAAGAAACAAGCATTATAGCTTATCCCATTGTTTTGTTTTTTCTTAGAATCTCATAGGAGTTTCTAATGGTGAAATTGGGGAGTTGTAGCAAGACGACACATATGGAGGCTTAAAAAAGACCTATTGGTGTCAATATGAAGATTTATTGCTTTTTGGAACACGGATTTTGAAATTTTCAAGGTGATACACCTAAAACAGCGTTATGACTCTTGAAGAAGCAAATGAGAGTGAATAGAAGTGTTGAAATGTAGTCAAAGGACTGTAATATCTCACAACTGTTTTGAGAAATTCAAGAGCCACTACAGAGTGCCATTTTGTGCTCTATCTTTGGGTTTCGATGATCAAACTTCATGAAAGGCTTAGATACAGCTTTTTTGCTCTTTTGATGACATGATTAAGCATGCTACTAAGGTGGACAAGCGGATGAAGGAAAGAAACAAGCCGGATCGCTTAGCCCATCGTTCTGGTTGTTCTTAGAATCTCATAGGAGTTTCTAATGGTGAAAATGGGGAGTTGTAGCAAGAAGACACATATGGAGGCCTAAATAACACATAATGATTTGAATATGAAGAATCAATGGTTTCATGGACAAAGATTTCGAAATTTTCAAACTGATACACCTAAAACGGAGTCATGACTCTTTAAGATGCAAATGAGAGTGAATTGAAGTTTTGAAGTGTAGTCAGGACTTTAATCTCTCACAACTCTTTTGAGAAGTTCAAGAGCCACTACAGAGTGCCTCTGTATGCTCTGTACTGGGTTTCAGTGATGAAACTTCATGAAAGGCTTAGATTCAGCGTTTTAGCTCTCTTGTTGACATGATTAAGCATGCTACTAAGGTGTAGAAGCAAATCAAAGTAAGAAACAAGCATTATAGCTTATCCCATAGTTCTGTTAGTTCTAAGAATCTCATAGGAGTTTCTAATGGTGAAATTGGGGAGTTGTAGCAAGACGACACATATGGAGGCTTAAAAAAGACCTATTGGTGTCAATATGAAGATTCATTGCTTTTAGGGACACGGATTTTGAAATTTTCAAGGTGATACACCTAAAACAGCGTTATGACTCTTGAAGAAGCAAATGAGAGTGAATAGAAGTGTTGAAATGTAGTCAAAGGACTGTAATATCTCACAACTGTTTTGAGAAGTTCAAGAGCCCTTCAGAGTGCCATTTTGTGCTCTGTCTTTGGGTTTCGATGATCAAACTTCATGAAAGGCTTACATACAGCTTTTGTTTTCTTTTGATGACATGATTAAGCATGGTACTAAGGTGTACAAGCAGATGAACGAAAGAAACAAGCCTTATAGCTTATCCCATTGTTCTGTTTGTTCTTAGAATCTCATAGGAGTATCTAATGGTGAAAATGGGGAGTTGTAGCAAGAAGACACATATGGAGGCCTAAATAACACATAATGATTTGAATATGAAGAATCAATGGTTTCATGGACAAAGATTTCGAAATTTTCAAACTGATACACCTAAAATGGAGTCATGACTCTTTAAGATGCAAATGAGAGTGAATTGAAGTTTTGAAGTGTAGTCAGGACTTTAATCTCTCACAACTCTTTTGAGAAGTTCAAGAGCCACTACAGAGTGCCTCTGTATGCTCTGTACTGGGTTTCAGTGATGAAACTTCATGAAAGGCTTAGATTCAGTGTTTTAGCTCTCTTGTTGACATGATTAAGCATGCTAATAAGGTGTAGAAGCAGAGCAACGAAAGAAACAAGCATTATAGCTTATCCCATTGTTTTGTTTATTCTTAGAATCTCATAGGAGTTTCTAATGGTGAAAATGGGGAGTTGTAGCAAGAAGACACATATGGAGGCCTAAATAACACATAATGATTTGAATATGAAGAATCAATGGTTTCATGGACAAAGATTTGAAATTTTCAAACTGATGCACCTAAAAGAGTCAAGAGTCTTTAAGATGCAAATGAGAGTGAATAAAAGTTTTGAAGTGTAGTCAGGACTTTAATCTCTCACAACTCTTTTAAGAAGTTCAAGAACCACTCTGAGTGCCTCTGTATGCTCTGTCTTGGGTTTCGATGATGAAACTTCATGAAAGGCTTAGATTCAGCGTTTTAGCTCTCTTGTTGTGACATGATTAAGCATGCTACTAAGGTGTAGAAGCAGAGCAACAGAAAAAAACAAGCATTATAGCTTATCCCATTGTTTTGTTTATTCTTAGAATCTCATAGGAGTTTCTAATGGTGAAATTGGGGAGTTGTAGCAAGGCGACACATATGGAGGCTTAAAAAGACCTATTGGTGTCAATATGAAGATTCATTGCTTTTAGGGACACGGATTTTGAAATTTTCAAGGTGATACACCTAAAACAGCGTTATGACTCTTGAAGAAGCAAATGAGAGTGAATTGAAGTTTTGAAGTGTAGTCAAGACTTTAATCTCTCACAACTCTTTTTGAGAAGTTCAAGAGCCACTAAGAGTGCCTCTCGTATGCTCTGTCTTGGGTTTCAGTGATGAAACTTCATGAAAGGCTTAGATTCAGTGTTTTAGCTCTCTTGTTGACATGATTAAGCATGCTACTAAGGTGTAAGAAGCAAACAGAAAGAAACAAGCATTATAGCTTATCCCATTGTTTTGTTTATTCTTAGAATCTCATAGGAGTTTCTAATGGTGAAAATGGGGAGTTGTAGCAAGAAGACACATATGGAGGCCTAAATAACACATAATGATTTGAATATGAAGAATCAATGGTTTCATGGACAAAGATTTCGAAATTTTCAAACTGATACACCTAAAACGGAGTCATGAGTCTTTAAGATGCAAATGAGAGTGAATTGATGTTTTGAAGTGTAGTCAGGACTTTAATCTCTCACAACTCTTTTGAGAAGTTCAAGAGCCACTACAGAGTGCCTCTGTATGCTCTGTACTGGGTTTCAGTGATGAAACTTCATGAAAGGCTTAGATTCAGCGTTTTAGCTCTCTTGTTGACATGATTAAGCATGCTACCAAGGTGGAGAAGCAAGTCAAAGTAAGAAACAAGCATTATAGCTTATCCCATTGTTCTGTTTGTTCTTAGAATCTCATAGGAGTTTCTAATGGTGAAAATGGGGAGTTGTAGCAAGAAGACACATATGGAGGCCTAAATAACACATAATGATTTGAATATGAAGAATCAATGGTTTCATGGACAAAGATTTCGAAATTTTCAAACTGATACACCTAAAACGGAGTCATGAGTCTTTAAGATGCAAATGAGAGTGAATAAAAGTTTTAAAGTGTAGTCAGGACTTTAATCTCTCACAACTCTTTTGAGAAGTTCAAGAGCCACTACAGAGTGCCTCTGTATGCTCTGTACTGGGTTTCCGTGATGAAACTTCATGAAAGGCTTAGATTCAGCGTTTTAGCTCTCTTGTTGACATGATTAAGCATGCTACTAAGGTGTACAAGCAGATGAACGAAAGAAACAAGCCTTATAGCTTATCCCATTGTTCTGTTTGTTCTTAGAATCTCATAGGAGTTTCTAATGGTGAAAATGGGGAGTTGTAGCAAGAAGACACATATAGAGGCCTAAATAACACATAATGATTTGAATATGAAGAATCAATGGTTTCATGGACAAAGATTTCGAAATTTTCAAACTGATACACCTAAAACGGAGTCATGACTCTTTAAGATGCAAATGAGAGTGAATTGAAGTTTTGAAGTGTAGTCAGGACTTTAATCTCTCACAACTCTTTTGAGAAGTTCAAGAGCCACTCTGAGTGTGCCTCTGTATGCTCTGTCTTGGGTTTTAGTGATGAAACTTCATGAAAGGCTTAGATTCAGTGTTTTAGCTCTCTTGTTGACATGATTAAGCATGCTACTAAGGTGTACATACAGATGAACGAAAGAAACAAGCCTTATAGCTTATCCCATTGTTCTGTTTGTTCTTAGAATCTCATAGGAGTTTCTAATGGTGAAATTGGGGAGTTGTAGCAAGACGACACATATGGAGGCTTAAAAAAGACCTATTGGTGTCAATATGAAGATTTATTGCTTTTAGGGACACGGATTTTGAAATTTTCAAGGTGATACACCTAAAACAGCGTTATGACTCTTGAAGAAGCAAATGAGAGTGAATAGAAGTGTTGAAATGTAGTCAAAGGACTGTAATATCTCACAACTGTTTTGAGAAGTTCAAGAGCCACTACAGAGTGCCATTTTATGCTCTGTACTGGGTTTCAGTGATCAAACTTCATGAAAGGCTTAGATACAGCTTTTTGCTCTTTTGATGACATGATTAAGCATGGTACTAAGGTGTACAAGCAGATGAACAAAAGAAACAAGCCTTATAGCTTATCCCATTGTTCTGTTTGTTCTTAGAATCTCATAGGAGTTTCTAATGGTGAAAATGGGGAGTTGTAGCAAGAAGACACATATGGAGGCCTAAATAACACATAATGATTTGAATATGAAGAATCAATGGTTTCATGGACAAAGATTTTGAAATTTTCAAACTGATACACCTAAAACGGAGTCATGACTCTTTAAGATGCAAATGAGAGTGAATTGAAGTTTTGAAGTGTAGTCAGGACTTTAATCTCTCACAACTCTTTTGAGAAGTTCAAGAGCCACTACAGAGTGCCTCTGTATGCTCTGTACTGGGTTTCAATGATGAAACTTCATGAAAGGCTTAGATTCAGCGTTTTAGCTCTCTTGTTGACATGATTAAGCATGCTACTAAGGTGTAGAAGCAGAGCAACGAAAGAAACAAGCATTATAGCTTATCCCATTGTTTTGTTTATTCTTAGAATCTCATAGAGTTTCTAATGGTGAAATTGGGGAGTTGTAGCAAGACGACACATATGGAGGCTTAAAAAAGACCTATTGGTGTCAATATGAAGATTCATTGCTTTTAGGGACACGGATTTTGAAATTTTCAAGGTGATACACCTAAAACAGCGTTATGACTCTTGAAGAAGCAAATGAGAGTGAATAGAAGTGTTGAAATGTAGTCAAAGGACTGTAATATCTCTACACCCTTTTTGAGAGAGTTCAAGAGCCACTACAGAGTGCCATTTTGTGCTCTGTACTGGGTTTCAGTGATCAAACTTCATGAAAGGCTTAGATACAGCTTTTTGCTCTTTTGATGACATGATTAAGCATGGTACTAAGGTGTACAAGCAGATGAACGAAAGAAACAAGCCTTATAGCTTATCCCATTGTTCTGTTTGTTCTTAGAATCTCATAGGAGTATCTAATGGTGAAAATGGGGAGTTGTAGCAAGAAGACACATATGGAGGGCTAAATAACACATAATGATTTGAATATGAAGAATCAATGGTTTCATGGACAAAGATTTCGAAATTTTCAAACTGATACACCTAAAACGGAGTCATGACTCTTTAAGATGCAAATGAGAGTGAATTGAAGTTTTGAAGTGTAGTCAGGACTTTAATCTCTCACAACTCTTTTGAGAAGTTCAAGAGCCACTACAGAGTGCCTCTGTATGCTCTGTACTGGGTTTCAGTGATGAAACTTCATGAAAGGCTTAGATTCAGTGTTTTAGCTCTCTTGTTGACATGATTAAGCATGCTACTAAGGTGTAGAAGCAGAGCAACGAAAGAAACAAGCATTATAGCTTATCCCATTGTGCTGTTTATTCTCAGAATCTCATAGGAGTGTCTAGTGGTGAAAATGGGGAGTTGTAGCAAGAAGACCCATATGGAGCCCTAAATAACGCATTATGATTTGAAGCTGGAGGATCAATGTTTGCATGGACAAAGGATTTGAAATTTTCAAACTGATGCACCTAAAACGGAGTCAAGAGTCTTTAAGATGCAAATGAGAGTGAATAAAAGTTTTGAAGTGTAGTCAGGACTTTAATCTCTCACAACTCTTTTGAGAAGTTCAAGAGCCACTACAGAGTGCCTCTGTATGCTCTGTACTGGGTTTCAGTAATGAAACTTCTTGAAAGGCTTAGATTCAGCGTTTTAGCTCTCTTGTTGACATGATTAAGCATGCTACTAAGGTGTAGAAGCAGAGCAACGAAAGAAACAAGCATTATAGCTTATCCCATTGTTTTGTTTATTCTTAGAATCTCATAGGAGTTTCTAATGGTGAAATTGGGGAGTTGTAGCAAGAAGACACATATGGAGGCCTAAATAACACATAAGGATTTGAATATGAAGAATCAATGGTTTCATGGCCAAAGATTTCGCAAGTTTCACGCTTATACACCTAAACCGGGAGTCATGAGTCTTTAAGATGCAAATGAGAGTGAATAAAAGTTTTGAAAGTGTAGTCGGGGACTTTAATCTCTCACAACTCTTTTGAGAAGTTCAAGAGCCACTACAGAGTGCCTCTGTATGCTCTGTACTGGGTTTCCGTGATGAAACTTCATGAAAGGCTTAGATTCAGCGTTTTAGCTCTCTTGTTGACATGATTAAGCATGCTACTAAGGTGTACAAGCAGATGAACGAAAGAAACAAGCCTTATAGCTTATCCCATTGTTCGGTTTGTTCTTAGAATCTCATAGGAGTTTCTAATGGTGAAAATGGGGAGTTGTAGCAAAAAGACACATATAGAGGCCTAAATAACACATAATGATTTGAATATGAAGAATCAATGGTTTCATGGACAAAGATTTCGAAATTTTCAAACTGATACACCTAAAACGGAGTCATGACTCTTTAAGATGCAAATGAGAGTGAATTGAAGTTTTGAAGTGTAGTCAGGACTTTAATCTCTCATAACTCTTTTGAGAAGTTCAAGAGCCACTACAGTGTGCCTCTGTATGCTCTGTACTGGGTTTTAGTGATGAAACTTCATGAAAGGCTTAGATTCAGTGTTTTAGCTCTCTTGTTGACATGATTAAGCATGCTACTAAGGTGTACATACAGATGAACGAAAGAAACAAGCCTTATAGCTTATCCCATTGTTCTGTTTGTTCTTAGAATCTCATAGGAGTTTCTAATGGTGAAATTGGGGAGTTGTAGCAAGACGACACATATGGAGGCTTAAAAAAGACCTATTGGTGTCAATATGAAGATTCATTGCTTTTAGGGACACGGATTTTGAAATTTTCAAGGTGATACACCTAAAACAGCGTTATGACTCTTGAAGAAGCAAATGAGAGTGAATTGAAGTTTTGAAGTGTAGTCAAGACTTTAATCTCTCACAACTCTTTTGAGAAGTTCAGGAGCCACTACAGAGTGCCTCTGTATGCTCTGTACTGGGTTTCAGTGATGAAACTTCATGAAAGGCTTAGATTCAGTGTTTTAGCTCTCTTGTTGACATGATTAAGCATGCTACTAAGGTGTAGAAGCAGAGCAACGAAAGAAACAAGCATTATAGCTTATCCCATTGTTTTGTTTATTCTTAGAATCTCATAGGAGTTTCTAATGGTGAAAATGGGGAGTTGTAGCAAGAAGACACATATGGAGGCCTAAATAACACATAATGATTTGAATATGAAGAATCAATGGTTTCATGGACAAAGATTTCGAAATTTTCAAACTGATACACCTAAAAGGGGAGTCATGAGTCTTTAAGATGCAAATGAGAGTGAATTGAAGTTTTGAGGTGTAGTCAGGACTTTAATCTCTCACAACTCTTTTGAGAAGTTCAAGAGCCACTACAGAGTGCCTCATGTATGCTCTCTTTGGGTTTCAGTAATGAAACTTCATGAAAGGCTTAGATTCAGCGTTTTAGCTCTCTTGTTGACATGATTAAGCATGCTACTAAGGTGTAGAAAGCGAACAGCAGAAAGAAACAAGCATTATAGCTTATCCCATTGTTTTGTTTATTCTTAGAATCTCATAGGAGTTTCTAATGGTGAAAATGGGGAGTTGTAGCAAGAAGACACATATGGAGGCCTAAATAACACAATGATTTGAATATGAAGAATCAATGATTTCATGGACAAAGATTTCGAAATTTTCAAACTGATACACCTAAAACGGAGTCATGAGTCTTTAAGATGCAAATGAGAGTGAATAAAAGTTTTGAAGTGTAGTCAGGACTTTAATCTCTCACAACTCTTTTGAGAAGTTCAAGAGCCACTGCAGAGTGCCTCTGTATGCTCTGTCTTGGGTTCCGTGATGAAACTTCATGAAAGGCTTAGATTCAGCGTTTTAGCTCTCTTGTTGACATGATTAAGCATGCTACTAAGGTGTACAAGCAGATGAACGCGAAAAACAAGCCTTATAGCTTATCCCATTGTTCGGTTTGTTCTTAGAATCTCATAGGAGTTTCTAATGGTGAAAATGGGGAGTAGTAGCAAGAAGACACATATGGAGGCCTAAATAACACATAATGATTTGAATATGAAGAATCAATGGTTTCATGGACAAAGATTTGAAATTTTCAAACTGATACACCTAAAAGCAGGTCATGACTCTTTAAGATGCAAATGAGAGTGAATTGAAGTTTTGAAGTGTAGTCAGGACTTTAATCTCTCATAACTCTTTTGAGAAGTTCAAGAGCCACTACAGTGTGCCTCTGTATGCTCTGTACTGGGTTTTAGTGATGAAACTTCATGAAAGGCTTAGATTCAGTGTTTTAGCTCTCTTGTTGACATGATTAAGCATGCTACTAAGGTGTACATACAGATGAACGAAAGAAACAAGCCTTATAGCTTATCCCATTGTTCTGTTTGTTCTTAGAATCTCATAGGAGTTTCTAATGGTGAAAATGGGGAGTTATAGCAAGAAGACACATATGGAGGCCTAAATAACACATAATGATTTGAATATGAAGAATCAATGGTTTCATGGACAAAGATTTCGAAATTTTCAAACTGATACACCAAAAACGGAGTCATGACTCTTTAAGATGCAAATGAGAGTGAATTGAAGTTTTGAAGTGTAGTCAGGACTTTAATCTCTCATAACTCTTTTGAGAAGTTCAAGAGCCACTACAGAGTGCCTCTGTATGCTCTGTACTGGGTTTCAGTGATGAAACTTCATGAAAGGCTTAGATTCAGTGTTTTAGCTCTCTTGTTGACATGATTAAGCATGCTACTAAGGTGTAGAAGCAGAACGAAAAGAA
This sequence comes from Cardamine occulta, assembly GCA_028015245.1. NCBI lineage: Eukaryota > Viridiplantae > Streptophyta > Magnoliopsida > Brassicales > Brassicaceae > Cardamine > Cardamine occulta. The sequence continues at coordinate 1,306,459 of CM051379.1, forward strand.
ATAAGCATTATAGTTGATCCGATTGTTTTGTTTATTCTTAGAATCTCATAGGAGTTTCTAATGGTGAAAATGGGGAGTTGTAGCAAGAAGACACATATGGAGGCCTAAATAACACATAATGATTTGAATATGAAGAATCAATGGTTTCATGGACAAAGATTTGGCCATTTTCAAGCTGATTCACCTATAAACGGAGTTATGAGTCTTTAAGATGCAAATGAGAGTGAATAGAAGTTTATAAGTGTAGTCAGGACTTTAATCTCTCACAACTCTTTTGAGAAGTTCAAGAGCCACTACAGAGTGCCTCTGTATGCTCTATCTTGGGTTTCGATGATGAAACTTCATGAAAGGCTTAGATTCAGCGTTTTAGCTCTCTTGTTGACATGATTAAGCATGCTACTAAGGTGTAGAAGCAGAGCAACGAAAGAAACAAGCATTATAGCTTATCCCATTATTTTGTTTATTCTTAGAATCTCATAGGAGTTTCTAATGGTGAAATTGGGGAGTTGTAGCAAGACGACACATATGGAGGCTTAAAAAAGACCTATTGGTGTCAATATGAAGATTCATTGCTTTTAGGGACTAGGATTTTGAAATTTTCAAGGTGATACACCTAAAACAGCGTTATGACTCTTGAAGAAGCAAATGAGAGTGAATAGAAGTGTTGAAATGTAGTCAAAGGACTGTACTATCTCACAACTGTTTTGAGAAGTTCAAGAGCCACTACAGAGTGCCATTTTGTGCTCTGTACTGGGTTTCAGTGATCAAACTTCATGAAAGGCTTAGATACAGCTTTTTGCTCTTTTGATGACATGATTAAGCATGGTACTAAGGTGTACAAGCAGATGAACGAAAGAAACAAACCTTATAGCTTATCCCATTGTTCTGTTTGTTCTCAGAATCTCATAGGAGTTTCTAATGGTGAAAATGGGGAGTTGTAGCAAGAAGACACATATGGAGGCCTAAATAACACATAATGATTTGAATATGAAGAATCAATGGTTTCATGGACAAAGATTTCGAAATTTTCAAACTGATACACCTAAAACGGAGTCATGACTCTTTAAGATGCAAATGAGAGTGAATTGAAGTTTTGAAGTGTAGTCAGGACTTTAATCTCTCATAACTCTTTTGAGAAGTTCAAGAGCCACTACAGTGTGCCTCTGTATGCTCTGTACTGGGTTTTAGTGATGAAACTTCATGAAAGGCTTAGATTCAGTGTTTTAGCTCTCTTGTTGACATGATTAAGCATGGTACTAAGGTGTACATCTGAGATGAACAAAAAGAAACAAGCCTTATAAGCTTATCCCATTGTTCTGTTTGTTCTTAGAATCTCATAGGAGTTTCTAATGGTGAAAATGGGGAGTTGTAGCAAGAAGACACATATGGAGGCCTAAATAACACATAATGATTTGAATATGAAGAATCAATGGTTTCATGGACAAAGATTTCGAAATTTTCAAACTGATACACCTAAAACGGAGTCATGACTCTTTAAGATGCAAATGAGAGTGAATTGAAGTTTTGAAGTGTAGTCAGGACTTTAATCTCTCATAACTCTTTTGAGAAGTTCAAGAGCCACTACAGAGTGCCTCTGTATGCTCTGTACTGGGTTTCAGTGATGAAACTTCATGAAAGGCTTAGATTTAGTGTTTTAGCTCTCTTGTTGACATGATTAAGCATGCTACTAAGGTGTAGAAGCAGAGCAACGAAAGAAACAAGCAATATAGCTTATCCCACAGTTCTGTTAGTTATTTGAATCTCATAGGAGTTTCTAATGGTGAATTTGGGAGTTGTAGCAAGAAGACACATATGGAGGCCTAAATAACACATAATGATTTGAATATGAAGAATCAATGGTTTCATGGACAAAGATTTCGAAATTTTCAAACTGATACACCTAAAACGGAGTCATGAGTCTTTAAGATGCAAATGAGAGTGAATAGAAGTTTATAAGTGTAGTCAGGACTTTAATCTCTCACAACTCTTTTGAGAAGTTCAAGAGCCACTACAGAGTGCCTCTGTATGCTCTGTACTGGGTTTCAGTGATGAAACTTCATGAAAGGCTTAGATTCAGCGTTTTAGCTCTCTTGTTGACATGATTAAGCATGCTACTAAGGTGTAGAAGCAGAGCAACGAAAGAAACAAGCATTATAGCTTATCCCATTGTTTTGTTTATTCTTAGAATCTCATAGGAGTTTCTAATGGTGAAATTGGGGAGTTGTAGCAAGACGACACATATGGAGGCTTAAAAAAGACCTATTGGTGTCAATATGAAGATTCATTGCTTTTAGAGACAAGGATTTTGAAATTTTCAAGGTGATACACCTAAAACAGCGTTATGACTCTTGAAGAAGCAAATGAGAGTGAATAGAAGTGTTGAAATGTAGTCAAAGGACTGTAATATCTCACAACTGTTTTGAGAAGTTCAAGAGCCACTACAGAGTGCCATTTTATGCTCTGTACTGGGTTTCAGTGATCAAACTTCATGAAAGGCTTAGATACAGCTTTTTGCTCTTTTGATGACATGATTAAGCATGGTACTAAGGTGTACAAGTAGATGAACGAAAGAAATAAGCCTTATAGCTTATCCCATTGTTCTGTTTGTTCTTAGAATCTCATAGGAGTTTCTAATGGTGAAAATGGGGAGTTGTAGCAAGAAGACACATATGGAGGCCTAAATAACACATAATGATTTGAATATGAAGAATCAATGGTTTCATGGACAAAGATTTCGAAATTTTCAAACTGATACACCTAAAACGGAGTCATGACTCTTTAAGATGCAAATGAGAGTGAATTGAAGTTTTGAAGTGTAGTCAGGACTTTAATCTCTCATAACTCTTTTGAGAAGTTCAAGAGCCACTACAGTGTGCCTCTGTATGCTCTGTACTGGGTTTTAGTGATGAAACTTCATGAAAGGCTTAGATTCAGTGTTTTAGCTCTCTTGTTGACATGATTAAGCATGGTACTAAGGTGTACTGTCTGAGATGAACGAAAGAAACAAGCATTATAGCTTATCCCATAGTTCTGTTAGTTCTAAGAATCTCATAGGAGTTTCTAATGGTGAAAATGGGGAGTTGTAGCAAGAAGACACATATGGAGGCCTAAATAACACATAATGATTTGAATATGAAGAATCAATGGTTTCATGGACAAAGATTTGGCCATTTTTAAGCTGATTCACCTAAAAACGGAGTTATGAACATTAAGGTTGCAAATAAAAGTGAATCGAAGTGTTGAAGTGTAGTCAGAGGACTTTAATCTCTCACAACTCTTTTGAGAAGTTCAAGAGCCACTACAGAGTGCCTCTGTCCGCTCTGGCCTAGGTCTCAATGCTGAAACTTCATGAACGGCTTAGATTCAGCGTTTTAGCTCTCTTGATGCCATGATTAAGCCTGCTACTAAGGTGTAGAAAGCAGAACAGCGAAAAAACAAGCATTATAGCTTATCCCATTGTTTTGTTTATTCTTAGAATCTCATAGGAGTTTCTAATGGTGAAATTGGGGAGTTGTAGCAAGACGACACATATGGAGGCTTAAACAAGACCTATTGGTGTCAATATGAAGATTCATTGCTTTTAGGGACACGGATTTTGAAATTTTCAAGGTGATACACCTAAAACAGAGTTATGACTCTTGAAGAAGCAAATGAGAGTGAATAGAAGTGTTGAAATGTAGTCAAAGGAGACTGTAATATCTCACAACTGTTTTGAGAAGTTCAAGAGCCACTACTGAGAGTGCCATTTTATGCTCTGTCTTGGGTTTCAGATGATCAAACTTCATGAAAGGCTTAGATACAGCTTTTTGCTCTTTTAATGACATGATTAAGCATCCTACTAAGGTGAACCAGCAGATGGGCGAAAGAAACAAACCTTATCGCTTATCCCATTGTTCTGTTTGTTCTTAGAATCTCATAGAAGTGTTAGAATTCAGAGTTTAAGTTTGCTAGAAACAAGAATGAGGGTAGCTGAATGAATAATAATAAGATTGAGAATAGACAGATTTTATTATCTCTTATGAGATTTTATTATCTCAGTAGTAGTAAAGTGTTACAATGGATTACATATTTATAGAACTCCTAAACGCAAAAATAACTAGGTGTATCTTGTAGTTCATATTGAGAAAAGGCATTCCGTGAAGATACATCGAGTCTTATTCATCCCGGGAATCTATTCATCCCGAGACCCAAGATTACTATTCATCCCCGTGAGTATTGAAAAAGATATTCCGTGAAAATTTCGGATACTATTCATCTCAGGTACTATTCATCCCGATACCGTGATTACTATTCATCCCTGGGGTCTTTTTTCATTTAGGGCTTCCTCCTTCTACTATATAAAAGGAGGAAACCCCTTTCAAATGTAATTTAACCTAATTTTTGTGCCTCTTATGGCTGAGGGAGAGCTGCCTCTTATTTTCTTGTTTTCTCATTGAATCTCTTCTCTAATTCTCTATTTAATCCGCATAAATCTCTTATAATCTATATGGTATCAGAGCCTTGTTACTGATTCTCTGCTTTTATTCCATCATCTCTAGCTATTTTCTTAATCTCCATTTAAGCCACAGCTCTCTCTTTATCTCTCACAAAAATTCTCAATCTCTCCTTGTGTTTGTTTCTCTTGTCTTATGCTTGAAGATCTCAAGGAGGTCTCTGTCCAATCTGCAGATTAAACTCCATTGCTAGCCCTATTGATCTTCAGCTCTCTTCTCGGTTTGAATAGATTTTCGAGGATCCTGTAGCATGATGACACCAACATAAATTGTGATTTCTCAAAAAAAGTCTGGTTGGTTGCTTGGGTAGTTAGGATTAATCTGGAAATTTGTGGGTGTGTTGGCTGTAAGAAACACTGTAAGCTCTCTTCTGGTTTTAACAGATTTTCGTGGAGTCTTGTAGTGATGACACCAATGAAATTCTGATTTCTCAGCAGAAAGTCTTGTTGGTTGTTTGGGACGTGAGCATCAACCTGGATATTTGTGGGTGTGCTGGCTGTAAGAAACACTGAAGCATGGATTCTTCAAAATCTGTTCCTATACCAGATTCTCTCAAAGGTGTGAACTACTTACTGCTAGAACCACCAAGACAAATCTGTGTGGTTGTGGTCTTTGGAATCACATTGAAACCAAAGGGTATCACGGATGAAGATGGAAAAGATATCCGTGGAAATCAAAGTTTTGAAGATGGAAAATGGTTTCAAGAAGATCAGGGGTTCTTGAACTACTTGAAAACTTACTTGAAGCCGCAATACTTGAAGCTTATTCTTATTGTGAGACGGCAAAGGAGCTATGGGACACACTAAAGAATGTCTATGGAAATGTCCCCAATCTTTCTCGAGTGTTTGAAGTCAAGAAAGCTATCAACAATCTTATCCAAGAAGATCTTGACTTCACAAAACACTTTGGAAAATTCAGATCACTATGGGCTGAACTCGAGATGCTAAGACCTTTCTCGGTGGATCCAAGTACTCTCAAGGAAAGGGGTGAACAAGATAGGGTCTTTGGTCTGCTTCTCACATTGAACCCGGCTTACAATGATCTCATGAAGCACATCCTTAGAGCTGAGAAGTTACCAAGCTTAGATGAGGTGTGCTCTCAAATCCAACGTGAACAAGGCTCAGTAGGTCTCTTCAGTGGCAAAGGAGAAATGGTCATGGCACACAAAGTTACTTTCAAGTCTGAAGATAGGAAGATTCTTGTGTGTGATCACTGCAAGAAGAGAGGCCATATCAAGGACAAATGTTGGATACTATATCCACATCTTAAGCCAGAAAAGTTCAAGGTTCAAGCAAACTACTCTAAAGAAGCCTCAACTGAGCAAGCTCAGGCTGGACCATCTAGACAAGGAGATGAACTGGCTATGGTTGCCTACTCCAATGATGTTGTTAGGAAGTCGGATTTTGAAGCTCTTATCAAGTCCATTGCTGCCCTTACCAATAAACAATCCGGTATCACTCACTTTGCTTCTTTACCTAAATCACAAAATAAAACATTGATTATTGATTCTGGGGCTTCTCATCATATGATTAGTAACCCTAACCTCATTAATAATGTTAAACCTATTAATGGAAATGTGATAATTGCAAATGGTGATAGGATCCCCATAAGAGGAGTAGGTGATTTAAAACTTTGTGATAAGAACTCTAAAGCGTTCTTTATGCCCGAGTTTACCTCTAATCTTGTCTCAGTAAAAAGAGCTACAAATGATCTTAACTGCTATGCTATATTTGGTCCTAATATCTTTCATTTTCTGGATATTGAGAGTGGAAAGGTTTTGGGAGAAGGGAACACTAACGGTGACTTATATGTTTTTGAGGATTCTCCAACAACACAATCTACTTCTCTTTCTTGTCAATCTTGTTATGCTGTTAGCCCAAATAAACTGTGGCATGATAGACTTGGTCACCCCCATGTTGTCTTTAATCATCTGAACTGTGAAGCATGTATTCTAGGAAAGCATTGTAAAACTGTTTTTCCTAAGTCTTCAACTATCTATGAAAAATGTTTTGATCTTGTGCATTCAGATGTGTGGACTGCCCCATGTTTATCTAGAGACAATAATAAATACTATGTTACATTTATTGATGAGAAATCAAAATATACATGGGTCACACTGCTTGCATCTAAGGATAGAGTATATGATGCATTTGTTAATTTTCAATCATATGTTACTAACCAGTTTAATGCCAAGATCAAGGTATTCAGGTCTGATAATGGTGGGGAATACACTAGTCACAAGTTCAAAGATCACTTAGCAAGACATGGGATCATACACCAAACTAGCTGCCCATATACACCTCAAAAATGAATGTGGCTGAGAGGAAAAATAGACATCTTATGGAAGTTGCAAGATCCATGATGTTTAACACCAATGTCCCAAGGAGATTCTGGAGTGATGCTGTCATGGCTTGTTACACGATAAATAGGATACCAACAAGGATCCTAACTGATTTAAGCGCCATTTGAGGTATTGAACCGAACCAAACCTTCTATTGATCACTTACGAGTGTTTGGTTGCATTTGTTTTATCTCTTGAGACCAGGTGAACTGAGGGACAACCTTGAAGCTAAGAGCACAAAATGCATGTTCCTAGGCTACTCTCACTACTCAAAAGGGCTACAGATGCTATGACTTCTCAAAGAACAGAACAATTGTGTCAAGAGATGTCAAGTTCATTGAGCACCAAGGGTATTACGATAAGAAGGATTGGGGGAGTTTGAAAGATTTGGCAAGATCACCATCAGATAGAGCCGCTAGTCTCCAACATCTCCTTAGTCATCTTGGGAATCCTCCTCCTCGGAGAGAAGAACAATCTGATAATGTTGAAACCAACCAACAAGGAGTGGAGACTACAGAAGATCAACCCAATACTGACCTTGGGAATAAACATACTGCTCCAAACCCCATGGAAGAAACTGATACCACTGAACACACTCAGCCGGAACCAAACCCACTTGACATGGAACAAGACCAAGATCAAGATGAGGATGGTATGACTGAAGATGTAGTTCAAGAGGATCACCATGATGAGGTTAGACATGAAGCAGAAACTCCTCCTCCACCACCACCTCCTCTTCGGAGAAGCACTAGACAGAGGTTTGGACCCGAACATTGGAAGGTCACTAGAGTCTATTTCAACAACCAAGCTGTAGCGTATCCTATACAAGTTGTGTGTTCGCTTGACCTGTTACCAACTGCTCATCAAGCCTTCCTTGGAAAAATTGATGCTCAATGGATTCCACAAAGTTATGAAGAAGCCAAAGGGAGTAACGAATGGCTCAGAGCTGTGGATGATGAGGTTGGGGCTATGAAAAGGAATCATACATGGGATGAAGCAGACCTACCTTTGGGAAAAAAGGCTGTTAGTTCAAGGTGGCTTTTCACTATCAAGTATCTGAGCAATGGAGATGTTGAGAGGTACAAAGCCAGACTTGTTGCAAGAGGATTCACACTGACTTATGGAGATGACTACACAGAAACGTTTGCTCCAGTCGCCAAGCTGCATACAGTTAGAGTTGTTCTCTCATTGGCTACAAATCTGGATTGGGAGTTATGGCAAATGGATGTGAAGAATGCATTCTTGCAAGGAGAACTTGAAGAAGAAGTATACATGACTCCACCACCAGGCCTTGAAGACTCCATTGCTCCGGGAAAAGTTCTGCGGCTTAGAAAAGCCATCTATGGACTAAAGCAATCTCCAAGAGCTTGGTACCACAAACTGAGCTGTACTCTCGAAGAGAAAGGGTTCAAGAGATCTGAAGCTGATCACACATTGTTCACGATCCAAAGTCCACGAGGAATCGTTGTAGTATTGGTCTACGTGGATGACCTTATCATTTTCGGCAATGATAAGGAAGGTATTCTCGAAACTAAAACCTATCTTAAAACTGTATTTGATATCAAAGATCTTGGAGAACTAAAATATTTCCTAGGGATTGAAGTATATTCTTGGAGGGCTTATTTTTATCACAATAGAAAAATATACTCTTGACTTGCTGAATGAGACATGTAAAATAGGAGCAAAGCCAGCCAAAACTCCTCTTCGCAGATGGCTACAAGGTCAAGCTGAAAGGGGGAGAAAAAAGGAAAGGAGCTCGAAGAAGAAGATCCATTAGACAAACCATATGTTGATCCTCTCAATACCGAAGACTAGTGGGTAAGCTTATCTATCGACTTTAACAAGACCTCGACTTATGTTTTCTTGTGAATCAGGTGAGTCAATACATGCAAAAACCCACGATCCACCATTGGAACATGGTGGAGAGGATACTCGAGATATCTAAAAGGGAGTCCGGGACAAGGCATATGGATGGGAAAGAATGAGAATGCCGAGATTGTTGGTTATTGTGATGCAGACTACGCTGGTGACACGAATGATAGGAAGTCAACCACTGGATATTGCACATTCATTGGAGGGAATTTGGTGACATGGAAGTCTAAGAAGCAGAAGGTAGTGTCATGTTCAAGTGCTGAATCCGAGTATAGAGCAATGAGAAAGCTCACGGAAGAACTCATTTGGCTTAAGGCACTACTCAGAGATCTAGGCATTGAAACCACAAGACCCATCACCATGCATTGTGACAATCAAGCTGCTATACACATTGCCAGCAACTCTGTGTTTCACGAGAGGACCAAGCACATAGAAGTTGACTACCACAAAGTTTGAGAGAAGATCAAAGAAGGAGTCACATTACCATGCTTTACAAGAAGTGAAGATCAACTAGCAGACATCTTTACCAAAGCTGCGAGTCTTAAGGTTTGCAAACACATCTACAGCAAACTAGGGCTTGTGGATCCAACTCACCCTTGATCATATCCCCTACTCATAGACGTTATGCTCTTTTCCTCATCATAGATTTTTTCCCAAGTGGTTTTTTCTATGATGAGGTTTTACCAAGTAGCTATGCCTATGTAGGTCCAAACTTAGTCTTTGTTCACCCAATGCCTAAGCGTGAGGGGGAGTATTGAGAAAAGGC
>CM051379.1:1316030-1344770 GCA_028015245.1 Cardamine occulta
GCTTGGTTGTTGAAATAGACTCTAGTGACCTTCCAATGTCTGGTCCAAACCTCTCTGCCTAGTGCTTCTCCTAAGAGGAGGTGGTGGTGGAGGGAGGAGTTTCTGCTTCATGTCTAACCTCATCATGGTGATCCTCTTGACCACATCTCAGTCATACCATCCTCATCTTGATCTTGGTCTTGTTCCATGTCAAGTGGGTTTGGTTCCATGGCCAAGTGTGTTCAAGGGTATCAGCTTCTTCCATGGGGTTTGGAGCAGTATGTTTTATTCCCAAGGTCAGATTGGGTTTGATCTTCTCTGTAGTCTCCACTCCTTGTTGGTTGGTTTCAACATTATCAGGGATTGTTCTTCTCTCCGAGGAGGAGGATTCCCAAGATGACTAAGGAGATGTTGGAGACTAGCTCTATCTGATGGTGATCTTGCCAAATCTTTCAAACTCCCCAATCCTTCTTATCGTAATACCCTAGGGCTCAATGAACTTGACATCTCTTTGACACAATTGTTCTTGTTCTTGAGAAGTCATAGCACTTGTAGCCCTTTTGAGTGAAAGTAGAGTTTAGAACATGCACTTTGTGCTCTTAGCTCAAGGTTGTCCTCGGCTCACCTCGGTCTCAAGATGAAACAAATGCAACCAAACACTGTAAGTGATCAATAGAAGGTTTGGTTTGGTTCCAATACCTCAAATGGCGCTAAAATCAGTTAGGATCCTTGTTGGTATCCTATTTATCGAGGTAACAAGCCAGCCATGACAGCATCACTCCAGAATCTCCTTGGGACATTGGTGTTAAACATCATGGATCTTGCAACTTCCATAAGATGTCTATTTTTCCTCTCAGCCATAACCATTTGTTGAGGTGTATATGGGCAGCTAGTTTGGTGTATGATCCCATGTCTTGCTAAGTGATCTTTGAACTTGTGACTAGTGTATTCCCCACCATTATTCAGACCAATACCTTGATCTTGGCATTAAACTGGTTAGTAACATATGATTGAAAATTAACAAATGCATCATATACTCTATCCTTAGATGCAAAAGGTGTGACCCATGTATATTTTGATTTCTCATCAATAAATGTAACATAGTATTTATTATTGTCTCTAGATAAACATGGGGCAGTCCACATCCGAATGCACAAGATCAAAACATTTTTCATAGATAGTTGAAGACTTAGGAAAAACAGTTTTACAATGCTTTCCTAGAATACATGCTTCACAGTTCAGATGATTAAAGACAACATGGGGTAACATAATCTCTAAAGCCCTAGCGTGAGGGTGACCAAGTCTATCATGCCACAGTTTATTTGGGCTAACAATAGCATAACAAGATTGACAAGAAAGAGAAGTAGATTGTGTTGTTGGAGAATCCTCAAAAAACATATAAGTCACCGTTAGTGTTCCTTTCTCCCAAAACTTTTCCACTCTCAATATCCCGAAAATGAAAGCTATTAGGACAAAATATAGCATAGCAATTAAGATCATTTGTAGCTCTGTTTACTGAGACAAGATTAGAGGTGAACTCGGGCATAAAGAACGCTTTAGAGTTCTTATCACAAAGTTTTAAATCACCTACTCCTCTTATGGGGATCCTATCACCATTTGCAATTATCACATTTCCATTAAGAGGTTTAACATTATTAATGAGGTTATGGTTATTAATCATATGATGAGAATCCCCAGAAGCAATAATCGATGTTTTATTTTGTGATTTAGGTAAAAAGCAAAAGTGAGGATACTGATTGTTTATTGGTAAGGGCAAATGGACTTGATAAGAGCTTCAAAATCCGACTTCCTAACAACATCATTGGAGTAGGCAACCATAGCCAGTTCATCTCCTTGTCTAGATGGTCCAGCCTCGAGCTTGCTCGGGCTGAGGCTTCTTTAGAGTAGTTTGCTTGAACCTTGAACTTTTCTGGCTTAAGATGTGGATATAGTATCCAACATTTGTCCTTGATATGGCCTCTCTTCTTGCAGTGATCACACACAAGAATCTTCCTATCTTCAGACTTGAAAGTAACTTTGTGTGCCATGACCATTTCTCCTTTGCCACCTGAAGAACCATGAGCCTTGTTCACGTTGGATTTGAGAAGCACACCTCATCTAAGCTTGGTAACTTCTCAGCTCTAAGGACGTGCTTCATGAGATCATTGTAAGCCGGGTTCAATGTGAGAAGCAGACCAAAGACCCTATCTTGTTCACCCCTTTCCTTGAGAGTACTTGGATCCACCGAGAAAGGTCTTAGCATCTCGAGTTCAGCCCATAGTGATCTGAATTTTCCAAAGTGTTTTGTGAAGTCAAGATCTTCTTGGATAAGATTGTTGATAGCTTTCTTGACTTCAAACACTCGAGAAAGATTGGGGACATTTCCATAGACATTCTTTAGTGTGTCCCATAGCTCCTTTGCCGTCTCACAATAAGAATAAGCTTCAAGTATTGCGGCTTCAAGTAAGTTTTGAAGTAGTTCAAGAACCCCCTGATCTTCTTGAAACCATTTTCCATCTTCAAAACTTTGATTTCCACGGATATCTTTTCCATCTTCATCCGTGATACCCTTGGTTTCAATGTGATTCCAAAGACCACAACCACACAGATTTGTCTTGGTGGTTCTAGCCCAGAGTAAGTAGTTCACACCTTTGAGAGTAACTGGTATAGGAACAGATTTTGAAGAATCCATGCTTCAGTGTTTCTTACAGCCAACACACCCACAAATTTCCAGATTGATCCTAACTTCCCAAACAACCAACAAGACTTTGCTGAGAAATCAGAATTTCTGTTGGTGTCACTGTTGCTACAGTACCTACGAAAATCTGTTAAAACCAGAAGAGAGCTTACAGTGTTTCTTACAGCCAACACACCCACAAATTTCCAGATTGATCCTAACTACCCAAGCAACCAACCAGACTTTGCTGAGAAATCACAATTTATGTTGGTGTCACTGTTGCTACAGTACCTCCGAAAATCTATTCAAACCAGAAGAGAGCTGAAGATCAATAGGGCTAGCAATGGAGTTTAATCTGCAGAGACTGGACAGAGACCTGCTGAGATCTTCAAGCATAGACAAAAGAAACAAACACAAGGAGAGATTGAGAATTTTTGTGAGAGATAAAGAGAGAGCTGGAGTTAAATGGAGATTAAGAAAATAGCTAGAGATGATGGAATAAAAGCAGAGAATCAGTAACAAGGCTCGATACCATATAGATTATAAGAGATTTATGCGCATTAACTAGCGAATTACAGAAGACATTCAATGCGACAACAAGAAAATAAGAGGCGCTCTCCCTCAGCCATAAGAGGCACAAAAATTAGGTTAAATTACATGAAAAGGGGGTTTCCTCCTTTTATAGTAGAAGGAGGAAGCCCTAAATGAAAAAGACCCACGGGATGAATAGTAATCACGGGTATCGGGATGAATAGTACCCGAGATGAATAGTATCCGAAATTCTGTACGGAATATCTTTTTCAATACTCTGGGGATGAATAGTAATCTTGGGTCTCGGGATGAATAGTACCCGGGATGAATAGTACCGGACGATCTTCACGGAATGCCTTTTCTCAATATGAACTACAAGATACACCTAGTTATTTTTGCGTTTAAGAGTTCTATAAATATGTAATCCATTGTAACACTTTACTACTTCTGAGATAATAAAATCTCATAAGAGATAATAAAATCTCTCTATTCTCAATCTTATTATTATTCATTCAGCTACCCTCATTCTTGTTTCTAGCAAACTTAAACTCTGAATTCTAACACTCCTATGAGATTCTAAGAACAAACAGAACAATGGGATAAGCTATAAGGTTTGTTTCTTTCGTTCATCTGCTTGTACACCTTAGTACCATGCTTAATCATGTCATTAAAAGAGCAAAAAGCTGTATCTAAGCCTTTCATGAAGTTTGATCACTGAAACCCAGTACAGAGCATAAAATGGCACTCTGTAGTGGCTCTTGAACTTCTCAAAACAGTTGTGAGATATTACAGTCCTTTGACTACATTTCAACACTTCTATTCACTCTCATTTGCTTCTTCAAGAGTCATAACTCTGTTTTAGGTGTATCACCTTGAAAATTTCAAAACCGTGGTCCCTAAAAAGCAATGAATCTTCATATTGACACCAATAGGTCTTGTTTAAGCCTCCATATGTGCCTTGCTACAACTCCCCAATTTCACCATTAGAAACTCCTATGAGATTCTAAGAATAAACAAAACAATGGGATAAGCTATAATGCTTGTTTCTTTCGTTGCTCTGCTTCTACACCTTAGTAGGATGCTTAATCATGTCACCAAGAGAGCTAAAAACGCTGAATCTAAGCCTTTCATGAAGTTTCATCATGAAACCAGACAGAGCATACAGAGGCACTCTGTAGTGGCTCTTGAACTTCTCAAAAGAGTTGTGAGAGATTAAAGTCCTGACTACACTTCAAAACTTCAATTCACTCTCATTTGCATCTTAAAGAGTCATGACTCCGTTTTAGGTGTATCAGTTTGAAAATTTCGAAATCTTTGTCCATGAAACCATTGATTCTTCATATTCAAATCATTATGTGTTATTTAGGCCTCCATATGTGTCTTCTTGCTACAACTCCCCATTTTCACCATTAGAAACTCCTATGAGATTCTAAGAACAAACAGAAACAATGGGATAAGCTATAAGGCTTGTTTCTTGCTCATCTAGTATGTACACCTTAGTACCATGCTTAATCATGTCAACAAGAGAGCTAAAACACTGAATCTAAGCCTTTCATGAAGTTTCATCACTAAAACCCAGTACAGAGCATACAGAGGCACATCTGAGTGGCTCTTGAACTTCTCAAAAGAGTTATGAGAGATTAAAGTCCTGACTACACTTCAAAACTTCAATTCACTCTCATTTGCATCTTAAAGAGTCATGACCTCGTTTTAGGTGTATCAGTTTGAAAAATTTCAAATCTTTGTCCATGAAACCATTGATTCTTCATATTCAAATCATTATGTGTTATTTAGGCCTCCCTATGTGTCTTCTTGCTCCAACTCCCCATTTTCAACATTAGAAACTCCTATGAGATCCTAAGAACAAACAGAACAAAGGGTTAAGCTATAAGGCTTGGTTCTTTCGTTCATCTACTTGTACACCTTAGTACCATGCTTAATCATGTCATCAAAAGAGCAAAAAGCTGTATCTAAGCCTTTCATGAAGTTTGATCACTGAAACCCAGTACAGAGCATAAAATGGCACTCTGTAGTGGCTCTTGAACTTCTCAAAACAGTTGTGAGATATTACAGTCCTTTGACTACATTTCAACACTTCTATTCACTCTCATTTGCTTCTTCAAGAGTCATAACGCTGTTTTAGGTGTATCACCTTGAAAATTTCAAAATCCTTGTCTCTAAAAGCAATGAATCTTCATATTGACACCAATAGGTCTTTTTTAAGCCTCCATATGTGTCGTCTTGCTACAACTCCCCAATTTCACCATTAGAAACTCCTATGAGATTCTAAGAATAAACAAAACAATGGGATAAGCTATAATGCTTGTTTCTTTCGTTGCTCTGCTTCTACACCTTAAGTAGCATGCTTAATCATGTCAACAAGAGAGCTAAAAACGCTGAATCTAAGCCTTTCATGAAGTTTCATCACTGAAACCCAAGACAGAGCATACTGAGGCACTCTTAGTGGCTCTTGAACTTCTCAAAAGAAGTTGTGAGAGAGTATTAAAGTCCTGACTACACTTATAAACTTCTATTCACTCTCATTTGCATCTTAAAGACTCATGACTCCGTTTTAGGTGTATCGGTTTGAAAATTTCAAATCTTTGTCCATGAAACCATTGATTCTTCATATTCAAATCATTATGTGTTATTTAGGCCTCCTTTTGTGTCTTCTTGCTACACCTCCCCTTTTCACCATTATCAACTCCTATGAGATTCTAAGAATAAACAAAACAATGGGATAAGCTATAATGCTTGTTTCTTCCTTTCTGCTTTCTACACCTTAGTAGCATGCTTAATCATGTCAACAAGAGAGCTAAAACACTAAATCTAAGCCTTTCATGAAGTTTCATCACTGAAACCCAGACAGAGCATATACAAGAGGCACTCTGTAGTGGCTCTTGAACTTCTCAAAAGAGTTATGAGAGATTAAAGTCCTGACTACACTTCAAAACTTCAATTCACTCTCATTTGCATCTTAAAGAGTCATGACTCCGTTTTAGGTGTATCAGTTTGAAAATTTCGAAATCTTTGTCCATGAAACCATTGATTCTTCATATTCAAATCATTATGTGTTATTTAGGCCTCCATATGTGTCTTCTTGCTACAACTCCCCATTTTCACCATTAGAAACTCCTATGAGATTCTAAGAACAAACAGAACAATGGGATAAGCTATAAGGCTTGTTTCTTTCGTTCATCTGTATGTACACCTTAGTACCATGCTTAATCATGTCAACAAGAGAGCTAAAACACTGAATCTAAGCCTTTCATGAAGTTTCATCACTAAAACCCAGTACAGAGCATACAGAGGCACACTGTAGTGGCTCTTGAACTTCTCAAAAGAGTTATGAGAGATTAAAGTCCTGACTACACTTCAAAACTTCAATTCACTCTCATTTGCATCTTAAAGAGTCATGACTCCGTTTTAGGTGTATCAGTTTGAAAATTTCGAAATCTTTGTCCATGAAACCATTGATTCTTCATATTCAAATCATTATGTGTTATTTAGGCCTCCATATGTGTCTTCTTGCTACAACTCCCCATTTTCACCATTAGAAACTCCTATGAGATTCTGAGAACAAACAGAACAATGGGATAAGCTATAAGGTTTGTTTCTTTCGTTCATCTGCTTGTACACCTTAGTACCATGCTTAATCATGTCATCAAAAGAGCAAAAAGCTGTATCTAAGCCTTTCATGAAGTTTGATCACTGAAACCCAGTACAGAGCACAAAATGGCACTCTGTAGTGGCTCTTGAACTTCTCAAACCAGTTGTCAGATAAGCATACCTTTGACTACATTCCATCACTTCTATTCACTATCATTTGCTTCCTCAAGAGTCATAACGCTGTTTTAGGTGTATCACCTTGAAAATTTCAAAATCCTAGTCCCTAAAAGCAATGAATCTTCATATTGACACCAATAGGTCTTTTTTAAGCCTCCATATGTGTCGTCTTGCTACAACTCCCCAATTTCACCATTAGAAACTCCTATGAGATTCTAAGAATAAACAAAACAATGGGATAAGCTATAATGCTTGTTTCTTTCGTTGCTCTGCTTCTACACCTTAGTAGCATGCTTAATCATGTCAACAAGAGAGCTAAAACGCTGAATCTAAGCCTTTCATGAAGTTTCATCACTGAAACCCAGTACAGAGCATACAGAGGCACTCTGTAGTGGCTCTTGAACTTCTCAAAAGAGTTGTGAGAGATTAAAGTCCTGACTACACTTATAAACTTCTATTCACTCTCATTTGCATCTTAAAGACTCATGACTCCGTTTTAGGTGTATCAGTTTGAAAATTTCGAAATCTTTGTCCATGAAACCATTGATTCTTCATATTCAAATCATTATGTGTTATTTAGGCCTCCATATGTGTCTTCTTGCTACAACTCCCCATTTTCACCATTAGAAACTCCTATGAGATTCTAAGAATAAACAAAACAATGGGATAAGCTATAATGCTTGTTTCTTTCGTTGCTCTGCTTCTACACCTTAGTAGCATGCTTAATCATGTCAACAAGAGAGCTAAAACACTGAATCTAAGCCTTTCATGAAGTTTCATCACTGAAACCCAGTACAGAGCATACAGAGGCACTCTGTAGTGGCTCTTGAACTTCTCAAAAGAGTTGTGAGAGATTAAAGTCCTGACTACACTTCAAAACTTCAATTCACTCTCATTTGTATCTTGAAGAGTCATGACTCCGTTTTTGGTGTATCAGTTTGAAAATTTCGAAATCTTTGTCCATGAAACCATTGATTCTTCATATTCAAATCATTATGTTGTATTTAGGCCTCCATAGGTGGCGTCTGGCTACAACTCCCCATTTTCACCTGTAGAAACTCCGATGAGATTCGAGGAACAAACAAGACATTGGGATAAGCTATACGGCTGGTTTCTTTTCGTTCATCCTGATGTACACCTTTAGTAGATGCTTAATCATGTCAACAAGAGAGCTAAAACACTGAATCTAAGCCTTTCATGAAGTTTCATCACTAAAACCCAGTACAGAGCATACAGAGGCACAGTAGTGGCTCTTGAACTTCTCAAAAGAGTTATGAGAGATTAAAGTCCCGACTACACTTCAAAACTTCAATTCACTCTCATTTGCATCTTAAAGAGTCATGACCCGTTTTAGGTGTATCAGTTTGAAAATTTCAAATCTTTGTCCATGAAACCATTGATTCTTCATATTCAAATCATTATGTGTTATTTAGGCCTCCATATGTGTCTTCTTGCTACAACTCCCCATTTTCACCATTAGAAACTCCTATGAGATTCTAAGAACAAACCGAACAATGGGATAAGCTATAAGGCTTGTTTCTTTCGTTCATCTGCTTGTACACCTTAGTAGCATGCTTAATCATGTCAACAAGAGAGCTAAAACGCTGAATCTAAGCCTTTCATGAAGTTTCATCACGGAAACCCAAGACAGAGCATACAAGAGGCACTCTCAGAGGGGCTCTTGAACTTCTCAAAAGAGTTGTGAGAGATTAAAGTCCTGACTACACTTCAAAACTTTTATTCACTCTCATTTGCATCTTAAAGACTCATGACTCCGTTTTAGGTGTATCAGTTTGAAAATTTCGAAATCTTTGTCCATGAAACCATTGATTCTTCATATTCAAATCATTATGTGTTATTTAGGCCTCCATATGTGTCTTCTTGCTACAACTCCCCATTTTCACCATTAGAAACTCCTATGAGATTCTAAGAATAAACAAAACAATGGGATAAGCTATAATGCTTGTTTCTTTCGTTGCTCTGCTTCTACACCTTAGTAGCATGCTTAATCATGTCAACAAGAGAGCTAAAACGCTGAATCTAAGCCTTTCATGAAGTTTCATCATTGAAACCCAGTACAGAGCATACAGAGGCACTCTGTAGTGGCTCTTGAACTTCTCAAAAGAGTTGTGAGAGATTAAAGTCCTGACTACACTTCAAAACTTCAATTCACTCTCATTTGCATCTTAAAGACTCATGACTCCGTTTTAGGTGTATCAGTTTGAAAATTTCGAAATTTTTGTCCATGAAACCATTGATTCTTCATATTCAAATCATTATGTGTTATTTAGGCCTCCACATGTGTCGTCTTGCTACAACTCCCCAATTTCACCATTAGAAACTCCTATGAGATTCTAAGAATAAACAAAACAATGGGATAAGCTATAATGCTTGTTTCTTTCGTTGCTCTGCTTCTACACCTTAGTAGCATGCTTAATCATGTCAACAAGAGAGCTAAAACGCTGAATCTAAGCCTTTCATGAAGTTTCATCACTGAAACCCAGTACAGAGCATACGAGAGGCACTCAGTAGTGGCTCTCGAACTTCTCAAAGAGTTGTGAGAGATTAAAGTCTTGACTACACTTCAAAACTTCAATTCACTCTCATTTGCTTCTTCAAGAGTCATAAATCCGTTTTTAGGTGTATCACCTTGAAAATTTCAAAATCCGTGTCCCTAAAAGCAATGAATCTTCATATTGACACCAATAGGTCTTGTTTAAGCCTCCATATGTGTCGTCTTGCTACAACTCCCCAATTTCACCATTAGAAACTCCTATGAGATTCTAAGAACAAACAGAACAATGGGATAAGCTATAAGGCTTGTTTCTTTCGTTCATCTGTATGTACACCTTAGTAGCATGCTTAATCATGTCAACAAGAGAGCTAAAACACTGAATCTAAGCCTTTCATGAAGTTTCATCACTAAAACCCAGTACAGAGCATCCAGAGGCACACTGTAGTGGCTCTTGAACTTCTCAAAAAGAGTTATGAGAGATTAAAGTCCTGACTACACTTCAAAACTTCAATTCACTCTCATTTGCATCTTAAAGAGTCATGACTCCGTTTTAGGTGTATCAGTTTGAAAATTTCGAAATCTTTGTCCATGAAACCATTGATTCTTCATATTCAAATCATTATGTGTTATTTAGGCCTCTATATGTGTCTTTTTGCTACAACTCCCCATTTTCACCATTAGAAACTCCTATGAGATTCTAAGAACAAACCGAACAATGGGATAAGCTATAAGGCTTGTTTCTTTCGTTCATCTGCTTGTACACCTTAGTAGCATGCTTAATCATGTCAACAAGAGAGCTAAAACGCTGAATCTAAGCCTTTCATGAAGTGTCATCACGGAAACCCAGTACAGAGCACACAGAGGCACTCTGTAGTGGCTCTTGAACTTCTCTAAAGAATTATGAGAGATTAAAGTCCTGACTACACTTCAAAACTTTTATTCACTCTCATTTGCATCTTAAAGACTCATGACTCCGTTTTAGGTGTATCAGTTTGAAAATTTCGAAATCTTTGTCCATGAAACCATTGATTCTTCATATTCACATCAATAGGTGTTGTTTAAGCCTCTATATGTGTCTTCATGCTACAACTTCCCATTTTCACCATTAGAGACTCCTATGAGATTTTAAGAATAAAAAAAACAATGGGATAAGCTATAATGCTTGTTTCTTTCATTGATCTGCTTCTACACCTTAGTAGCATGCTTAATCATGTCTTCAAGACACCTAAAAGGCTGAATCTAAGCCTTTCAAGAAGTTTCATTACTGAAACCCAGTACAGAGCATACAGAGGCACTCTGTAGTGGCTCTTGAACTTCTCAAAAGAGTTGTGAGAGATTAAAGTCCTGACTACACTTCAAAACTTTTATTCACTCTCATTTGCATCTTAAAGACTCTTGACTCCGTTTTAGGTGCATCAGTTTGAAAATTTCGAAATCTTTGTCCATGAAACCATTGATTCTTCATATTCAAATCATTATGTGTTATTTAGGCCTCCATATGTGTCTTCTTGCTACAACTCCCCATTTTCACCATTAGAAACTCCTATGAGATTCTAAGAATAAACAAAACAATGGGATAAGCTATAATGCTTGTTTCTTTCGTTGCTCTGCTTCTACACCTTAGTAGCATGCTTAATCATGTCAACAAGAGAGCTAAAACACTGAATCTAAGCCTTTCATGAAGTTTCATCACTGAAACCCAAGATAAGAGCATACAGAGGCACTCTGTAGTGGCTCTTGAACTTCTCAAAAGAGTTGTGAGAGATTAAAGTCCTGACTACACTTCAACACTTTGATTCACTCTTATTTGCATCCTAAAGGTTCATAACTCCGTTTATAGGTGAATCAGCTTGAAAATTTCGAAATCTTTGTCCATGAAACCATTGATTCTTCATATTCAAATCATTATGTGTTATTTAGGCCTCCATATGTGTCTTCTTGCTACAACTCCCCATTTTCACCATTAGAAACTCCTATGAGATTCTAAGACCAAACAGAACAATGGGATTAGCTATAAGGCTTGTTTCTTTCGTGCATCTGCTTGTACACCTTAGTACCATGCTTAATCATGTCATCAAAAGAGCAAAAAAGCTGTATCTAAGCCTTTCATGAAGTTTGATCACTGAAACCCAAGACAGAGCATAAAATGGCACTCCGTAATGGCACTTGAACTTCTCAAAACAGTTGTGAGATATTACAGTCCTTTTACTACACTTCAACACTACTATTCACTCTCATTTGCTTATTCAAGATTCATAACGCTGTTTTAGGTGTATCACCTTGAAAATTTCAAAAACCGTGGTCCCTAAAAAGCAATGAATCTTCATATTGACACCAATAGGTCTTTTTAAGCCTCCATATGTGTCACGTCTTGCTACAACTCCCTCAATTTCACCATTAGAAACTCTATGAGATTCTAAGAATAAACAAAACAATGGGATAAGCTATAATGCTTGTTTCTTTCGTTGCTCTGCTTCTACACCTTAGTAGCATGCTTAATCATGTCAACAAGAGAGCTAAAACGCTGAATCTAAGCCTTTCATGAAGTTTCATCACTGAAACCCAGTACAGAGCATACAGAGGCACTCTGTAGTGGCTCTTGAACTTCTCAAAAGAGTTGTGAGAGATTAAAGTCCTGACTACACTTCAAAACTTCAATTCACTCTCATTTGCATCTTAAAGAGTCATGACTCCGTTTTAGGTGTATCAGTTTGAAAATTTCGAAATCTTTGTCCATGAAACCATTGATTCTTCATATTCAAATCATTATGTGTTATTTAGGCCTCCATATGTGTCTTCTTGCTAAAACCTCCCATTTTCACCATTAAAGACTCCTATGAGATTCCGAGAACTAACAGAACTATGGGATACGCTATAATGCTTGTTTCTTTCGTTCATCTGCGTGTACACCTTAGTACCATGCTTAATCATGTCCTTAAAAGAGCAAAAAGCTGAATCTAAGCCTTTCATGAAGTTTCATCATTGAACCCAAAGACAGAGCACATAAAATGGCACTCTGAGTGGCTCTTGAATTTCTCAAAACAACAGTGAGATATTACAGTCCTTTTTTATTTTTTTACATTTTTTTTCTTTTTTTTTTTTTTTTTCAAAAATTTTTTATTTTTTTTTTGTGTTTCACCTTGAAAAATTTCAAAATCCGTGTCCCTAAAAGCAATAAATCTTCATATTGACACCAATAGGTCTTTTTTAAGCCTCCATATGTGTCGTCTTGCTACAACTCCCCAATTTCACCATTTGAAACTCCTATGAGATTCTAAGAACAAACAGAACAATGGGATAAGCTATAAGGCTTGTTTCCTTTCGTTCATCTAGTATGTACACCTTAGTAGCATGCTTAATCATGTCAACAAGAGAGCTAAAACACTGAATCTAAGCCTTTCATGAAGTTTCATCACTAAAACCCAAGATGAGAGCATACAGAGGCACACTTGTAGTGGCTCTTGAACTTCTCAAAAGAGTTATGAGAGATTAAAGTCCCGACTACACTTCAAAACTTCAATTCACTCTCATTTGCATCTTAAAGAGTCATGACTGCTTTTAGGTGTATCAGTTTGAAAATTTCGAAATCTTTGTCCATGAAACCATTGATTCTTCATATTCAAATCATTATGTGTTATTTAGGCCTCCATATGTGTCTTCTTGCTACAACTCCCCATTTTCACCATTAGAAACTCCTATGAGATTCTAAGAACAAACCGAACAATGGGATAAGCTATAAGGCTTGTGTCTTTCTTTCTGCTCATCCTACACACCTTAGTAGCATGCTTAATCATGTCAACAAGAGAGCTAAAACGCTGAATCTAAGCCTTTCATGAAGTTTCATCACGGAAACCCAGTACAGAGCATACAGAGGCACTCTGTAGTGGCTCTTGAACTTCTCAAAAGAGTTGTGAGAGATTAAAGTCCTGACTACACTTTAAAACTTTTATTCACTCTCATTTGCATCTTAAAGACTCATGACTCCGTTTTAGGTGTATCAGTTTGAAAATTTCGAAATCTTTGTCCATGAAACCATTGATTCTTCATATTCAAATCATTATGTGTTATTTAGGCCTCCATATGTGTCTTCTTGCTACAACTCCCCATTTTCACCATTAGAAACTCCTATGAGATTCTAAGAATAAACAAAACAATGGGATAAGCTATAATGCTTGTTTCTTTCGTTGCTCTGCTTCTACACCTTAGTAGCATGCTTAATCATGTCAACAAGAGAGCTAAAACGCTGAATCTAAGCCTTTCATGAAGTTTCATTACTGAAACCCAGTACAGAGCATACAGAGGCACTCTGTAGTGGCTCTTGAACTTCTCAAAAGAGTTGTGAGAGATTAAAGTCCTGACTACACTTCAAAACTTCAATTCACTCTCATTTGCATCTTAAAGACTCATGACTCCGTTTTAGGTGTATCAGTTTGAAAATTTCGAAATCTTTGTCCATGAAACCATTGATTCTTCATATTCAAATCATTATGTGTTATTTAGGCCTCCATATGTGTCTTCTTGCTACAACTCCCCATTTTCACCATTAGAAACTCCTATGAGATTCTAAGAATAAACAAAACAATGGGATAAGCTATAATGCTTGTTTCTTTCGTTGCTCTGCTTCTACACCTTAGTAGCATGCTTAATCATGTCAACAAGAGAGCTAAAACGCTGAATCTAAGCCTTTCATGAAGTTTCATCACTGAAACCCAGTACAGAGCATACAGAGGCACTCTGTAGTGGCTCTTGAACTTCTCAAAAGAGTTGTGAGAGATTAAAGTCTTGACTACACTTCAAAACTTCAATTCACTCTCATTTGCTTCTTCAAGAGTCATAACGCTGTTTTAGGTGTATCACCTTGAAAATTTCAAAATCCGTGTCCCTAAAAGCAATGAATCTTCATATTGACACCAATAGGTCTTTTTTAAGCCTCCATATGTGTCGTCTTGCTACAACTCCCCAATTTCACCATTAGAAACTCCTATGAGATTCTAAGAATAAACAAAACAATGGGATAAGCTATAATGCTTGTTTCCTTCTGTTGCTCTTGCTACACCTTAGTAGCATGCTTAATCATGTCAACAAGAGAGCTAAAACGCTGAATCTAAGCCTTTCATGAAGTTTCATCATTGAAACCCAGTACAGAGCATACAGAGGCACTCTGTAGTGGCTCTTGAACTTCTCAAAAGAGTTGTGAGAGATTAAAGTCCTGACTACACTTCAAAACTTTTATTCACTCTCATTTGCATCTTAAAGACTCTTGACTCCGTTTTAGGTGCATCAGTTTGAAAATTTCGAAATCTTTGTCCATGAAACCATTGATTCTTCATATTCAAATCATTATGTGTTATTTAGGCCTCCATATGTGTCTTCTTGCTACAACTCCCCATTTTCACCATTAGAAACTCCTATGAGATTCTAAGAATAAACAAAACAATGGGATAAGCTATAATGCTTGTTTCTTTCGTTGCTCTGCTTCTACACCTTAGTAGCATGCTTAATCATGTCAACAAGAGAGCTAAAACACTGAATCTAAGCCTTTCATGAAGTTTCATCACTGAAACCCAGTACAGAGCATATAGAGGCACTCTGTAGTGGCTCTTGAACTTCTCAAAAGAGTTGTGAGAGATTAAAGTCCTGACTACACTTCAAAACTTTTATTCACTCTCATTTGCATCTTAAAGAGTCATGACTCCATTTTAGGTGTATCAGTTTGAAAATTTCGAAATCTTTGTCCATGAAACCATTGATTCTTCATATTCAAATCATTATGTGTTATTTAGGCCTCCATATGTGTCTTCTTGCTACAACTCCCCATTTTCACCATTAGATACTCCTATGAGATTCTAAGAACAAACAGAACAATGGGATAAGCTATAAGGCTTGTTTCTTTCGTTCATCTGCTTGTACACCTTAGTACCATGCTTAATCATGTCATCAAAAGAGCAAAAAGCTGTATGTAAGCCTTTCATGAAGTTTGATCACTGAAACCCAGTACAGAGCACAAAATGGCACTCTGTAGTGGCTCTTGAACTTCTCAAAACAGTTGTGAGATATTACAGTCCTTTGACTACATTTCAACACTTCTATTCACTCTCATTTGCTTCTTCAAGAGTCATAACGCTGTTTTAGGTGTATCACCTTGAAAATTTCAAAATCCGTGTCCCTAAAAGCAATGAATCTTCATATTGACACCAATAGGTCTTTTTTAAGCCTCCATATGTGTCGTCTTGCTACAACTCCCCAATTTCACCATTAGAAACTCTATGAGATTCTAAGAATAAACAAAACAATGGGATAAGCTATAATGCTTGTTTCTTTCGTTGCTCTGCTTCTACACCTTAGTAGCATGCTTAATCACGTCATCAAGAGTTCTAAAAGGCTGAATCTAAGCCTTTCATGAAATCTCATAACCAAAACCCAGTACAGAGCATACAGAGGCACTCTGTAGTGGCTCTTGAACTTCTCAAAAGAGTTGTGAGAGATTAAAGTCCTGACTACACTTCAAAACTTCAATTCACTCTCATTTGCATCTTAAAGAGTCATGACTCCGTTTTAGGTGTATCAGTTTGAAAATTTCGAAATCTTTGTCCATGAAACCATTGATTCTTCATATTCAAATCATTATGTGTTATTTAGGCCTCCATATGTGTCTTCTTGCTACAACTCCCCATTTTCACCATTAGAAACTCCTATGAGATTCTAAGAACAAACAAAACAATGGGATAAGCTATAAGGCTTGTTTCTTTTGTTCATCTGCTTGTACACCTTAGTACCATGCTTAATCATGTCATCAAAAGAGCAAAAAGCTGTATCTAAGCCTTTCATGAAGTTTGATCACTGAAACCCAGTACAGAGCACAAAATGGCACTCTGTAGTGGCTCTTGAATTTCTCAAAACAGTTGTGAGATATTACAGTCCTTTGACTACATTTCAACACTTCTATTCACTCTCATTTGCTTCTTCAAGAGTCATAACGCTGTTTTAGGTGTATCACCTTGAAAATTTCAAAATCCGTGTTCCAAAAAGCAATAAATCTTCATATTGACACCAATAGGTCTTTTTTAAGCCTCCATATGTGTCGTCTTGCTACAACTCCCCAATTTCACCATTAGAAACTCCTATGAGATTCTAAGAATAAACAAAACAATGGGATAAGCTATAATGCTTGTTTCTTTCGTTGCTCTGCTTCTACACCTTAGTAGCATGCTTAATCATGTCAACAAGAGAGCTAAAACGCTGAATCTAAGCCTTTCATGAAGTTTCATCACTGAAACCCAGTACAGAGCATACAGAGGCACTCTGTAGTGGCTCTTGAACTTCTCAAAAGAGTTGTGAGAGATTAAAGTCCTGACTACACTTCAAAACTTCAATTCACTCTCATTTGCATCTTAAAGACTCATGACTCCGTTTTAGGTGTATCAGTTTGAAAATTTCGAAATCTTTGTCCATGAAACCATTGATTCTTCATATTCAAATCATTATGTGTTATTTAGGCCTCCATATGTGTCTTCTTGCTACAACTCCCCATTTTCACCATTAGAAACTCCTATGAGATTCTAAGAACAAACAGAACAATGGGATAAGCTATAAGGCTTGTTTCTTTCGTTCATCTGCTTGTACACCTTAGTACCATGCTTAATCATGTCATCAAAAGAGCAAAAAGCTGTATCTAAGCCTTTCATGAAGTTTGATCACTGAAACCCAGTACAGAGCATAAAATGGCACTCTGTAGTGGCTCTTGAACTTCTCAAAACAGTTGTGAGATATTACAGTCCTTTGACTATATTTCAACACTTCTATTCACTCTCATTTGCTTCTTCAAGAGTCATAACTCTGTTTTAGGTGTATCACCTTGAAAATTTCAAAATCCGTGTCCCTAAAAGCAATGAATCTTCATATTGACACCAATAGGTCTTGTTTAAGCCTCCATATGTGTCGTCTTGCTACAACTCCCCAATTTCACCATTAGAAACTCCTATGAGATTCTAAGAATAAACAAAACAATGGGATAAGCTATAATGCTTGTTTCTTTCGTTGCTCTGCTTCTACACCTTAGTAGCATGCTTAATCATGTCAACAAGAGAGCTAAAACTGATGTGATCATGGAGAACAATCAAATGCAGCATGAACCTGAGGAGAGCATACATGGAGTTGAAGATTTATTGGTTGTACCAAGTGGACCTATGACAAGAGCAAGAGCCAAGGCACTTCAGAATTCAATCCATGGACTTCTCACTCAAGTGCACAATCATCAAGCATCTAAGGATTTCACAAAGTACATTGGATATCAGAATATGCTGATGGTAACACCTTCTCAAATGGATTAACAAAGAGGATGATCCATTTGTACTCTTTTTCCTAACCTTTGGGTTTTTCCCAATGGGTTTTTCCAAAGGAAGGTTTTAATGAGGCAAATTGGATCACTTGTTCACCAAGTCCATAAGAGAACTTATCCAAAGCCCACAAAATGTCTCTTGGCCCAAAAATGAAGATCCATTTCGTGGAGATGAAGTACAAGAAATACAAGAAGTACAAGAGATATTTTATTTTCTTTTTATTTTAAGTTTTTCTTTATTTTCAGCAATTAATATTGCTTAGATATTTTCTACCCTTTCTTGTGCTATATAAGCACGCCTAGACTATCACAAATAATCAATCAACTTTCTTTTCAACATATTTTAGAGTGAATCTCTTTTGTTCTTTTAAAACTTTCGATTGCTTGGTGTGTAATATCCAACAATCAAACCTTGTCTTGTCTAGGTGTGTCATATCCTAGGAGACATTGAGGTATATCAAGAGCCTTCCGCAACTTTTGTGTGACCATTCGATCCATCATCTATCCATCTATCCATTTCCACAACTCGAAAGTGTCGAATCCTTGGGAGGATCACATCATTTGGTATCAGAGCACATTTTTGAGTTTGTATCCATTTTCTATCATCTTCTCACCTTCCCACCGTTCTTAAAACTCTTTTCTACCTTTCTGTTCTTCTATCCTAAGAGATCTAGCCCGATCTGCAGTAAAAAAAAAAAAAAAAAAAAAATTCTAAACACTCAAAAGGGACTGATCAACTCCCTATCCGATCAGTTTCGTGTTAGTTACGTTTTTATTCAAAAAAAAAAAAAAACAAAAACAAAAATTCCCTACATCATTTCGTGATCTGATCAATCACCTCTTCAAAAAAAAAAATATATCCTTGATCATTATCGTTCTATATCAATTTCCAGAAGTTTAGTCTTTTAAATCTCTCATTTTTCCGAAAAAATCTTGTCTTTCTATCTAAAATCATTCTTTCTGTCTGTTTGTTGGTTTTCCACCAAGTTAGATTGATTAGTTTGATAAGAACTGTTGAGATTTTGCTACTAGTGAGATCATTGATGAGAGCTGAGTGAAACACTTGAGAGAAACACTTGAGAGAAATACTTGAGGAAGAAACATCTTGTGAGCTTTTATTACTAACCATTCTGTTTTGCAGGGAAAAATAAATGGCGAAGTGAAGGAGATAATTCCGATAATGCCAACAGGGAGCGTGGTTTCTAGAATTCCTAATCTAGAACTGCAAGCTATCATGGGCTAAATGAGGCGACAAAGCTGAGGACAGAACTAGGTGCAGTTCATGAGAGGATTGATAAAATCCAAGAATCTGTCCAAGGGCAATCTGAAGTACCACCACCATTGGTACAGCGGGAAAATGTTGTTAGGAGAAGAAGAGAGCAACTTAGGCAAGAAAGGGACGTGGAGGAAGATGATTATTACAGTGGAGGAAGCCGAATCTCTAATAGGACTCATCGAAGAACTAGACGTGATCACGAAGCAAGAGGCCGAAATGAAGACAATATCAATGGTCTGAAGTTGAAAATACCACCATTCTATGGGAAGAGTGATCCAGATGCTTACCTAGAGTGGGAGAAGAAGATAGAGCTGGTGTTTGATTGCCAAACATATTCGGAATACAAGAAGGTCCAACTTGCCGTAACCAAATTCTATGATTATGCCATCAACTGGTGGGATCAAATTGTGACTAGTAGGAAACGTAACCGTGAACCACGTGTGGAGACTTGGGAGGAGATGAAAAATCTGATGAGAAAGAGGTTTGTTCCGAGTCATTACCACCGGGAGTTGCATCAAAGGCTTAGGAGATTAAGCCAAGGGAGTAAAAGTGTGGATGAATATTTCCAAGAAATGGAGTCTCTTATGATCAAAGCCATATAAGAAGAAGATTCTGAAGCAACAATGGCAAGGTTCCTTAGTGGTTTGTCCCGTGACATCGAAGACCGAATGTAGCTACAAAAATACAAAGATTTGGAGGAAATGCTACATAAGGCTGTTCTAGTAGGAACAACAAATCAAGAGGAGGGGTAGCTCTAAAACCCCATATGGGGCTGGGGCAACTCATGCTAGGGCCCCCTATCATACAAAGGACAAACCTATTGCTAAACCCACGCCCGAGTCAAGACCATTCACCACCAATCCGAACCCCAAAGGTAAAACCGAGGCAGCCCCTTTTAAAACTAGAGAAGTTCGATGTTTTAAGTGTCAAGGGAGGGGGCACTACGCCAATGAATGTATTAACAAGAAGATTATGATTCTCTTGGAGAATGGGGAGATTGAAACTAAGGAAGAGGAGGAGAATGATTCAGCCTCGGAAGAAGAAGAGCAAGTGGAGTTACCAGCCGTTGGAGAGCTTTTGGTTACACGGAGATCATTGAGTATTCAAACTAAGGTAAATGAACACGATCAAAGAGAAAATTTGTTTCATACTAGATGCATTGTTGAAGGAAAGGTTTGCAGCCTTATAATTGATGGAGGAAGCTGCACCAACGTAGCTAGTGAAACAATGGTGAGGAAGTTAGGGTTGAAAGTCATTGAGCATCCGAAGCCTTATAAGCTTCAATGGCTGAATGATGCTGGTGAGATGGCGGTGAACAGCCAAGTATTGGTTCCCATAACCATAGGCAAATATGAGGACGAAATTTTGTGTGATATTCTACCTATGGAGGCCGGCCACATCTTACTTGGAAGACCATGGCAGTTTGATAGAAGGGTTTTGCATGATGGTTTCACCAATAGGTATTCTTTTGAGTACAAAGGCCGGAAAACAGTCCTTGCTCCTCTAGCACCACACGAAGTTTACCAAGACCAGATCCAGCTGAAACAACAAGGAAAAACAACTGTGAGTGACCCCCTAAACACTTCACCACAAAAAGAAAAAGAGTTTGAGAAAACCAAGAAAAGGCCCGTGAGAGTAAACCCTGAGGGCATTCTCACTTATTTGTGAGATCTAATGTGGTTAAGAGAGCTCTTTTCTCTAAACAACCCATTCTTCTATTTGTTTACAAAGAAGCACTTATGGATCATACTAATCTCTCACCGGAATTGCCGAGTAAGGTTACTATTTTTGCAGGAATTTGAAGACATCTTTCCGGAGGAAAACCCCAAAGGATTACCACCTATCCGTGGGATTGAGCACCAAATAGATTTCGTGCCTGGAGCTTCACTTCCCAACAGGCCAGCTTATAGAACAAACCCGTTGAGTCCAAGGAGTTGCAATAACGAGTGAGCGCACTCATGGATAAGGGATACATCCGAGAGAGCATGAGCCCTTGGGCTGTGCCGGTGCTTCTTGTATCAATGAAGGATGGAACATGGGGGATGTGTATTGAGTGTCGAGCCATTAACAACATAATAGTTAAGTATATCGCCATCCTATTCCTCGCTTTAGACGATATGCTAGATGAACTCTATGGCTCTAGTGTGTTTTCTAAAATTGATCTTTAAAAGTGGATATCACCAAATTCGCATGAAAGAGGGTGATGAGTGAAAACAGCTTTTAAAACAAAACATGGATTATATGAGTGGTTAGTAATGCCTTTTGGATTAACTAATGCACCTAGCACTTTCATGAGATTAATGAACCATGTCTTAAGAGCTTTCATTGGAGTTTTTGTTGTTGTCTTACTTTTGATGACATTCTGATTTTATAGCAAAAACTTAGAGGATCATATTGAGCATCTGAAATCTGTTTTAGAAGTTCTAAGGAAAGAAAAGTTGTTTGCTAACCTAAAGAAGTGTACCTTTTGCACGGATAATCTTGTGTTTCTAGGTTTTGTTGTGAGTGCAGAGGGTATACAGGTTGATGAAGAAAAAGTGAGAGATATCCGTGAATGGCCAAGTCCTAGTACTGTGAGCGAAGTGAGGAGTTTCCATGGACTTGCTGGATTCTATAGGAGATTTGTGAAAGATTTTAGCACCATAGCTGCTCCACTTACTGAAGTGATCAAGAAGAGTGTGGGATTCAAATGGGAAGAAGCACAAGAAAAAGCATTCCAAACCTTGAAGGAGAAACTTACCAATGCACCCCTTTTGTCTTTACCAGATTTTATGAAAACTTTTGAAATTGAATGTGATGCATCTGGTGTAGGTATTGGTGCGGTTTTGATGCAAGAGAAGAAGCCCATTGCCTTTTTCAGTGAGAAGCTTGGAGGAGCCACTTTGAACTATCCGACCTACGACAAAGAGTTGTATGCCTTGGTCCGGGCTTTGCAAACATGGCAGCACTACCTATGGCCAAAGGAGTTCGTTATCCATACTGATCATGAGTCCTTAAAGCATTTGAAAGGGTCAAGAAAGCTAAACAAACGGCATGCTAGGTGGATAGAGTTCATTGAAACATTTCCGTATGTAATCAAGTACAAAAAAGGTAAAGAAAACATTGTTGCTGATGTCTTATCTCGGAGGTATGTTTTGATTACTACTTTGGATGCTAAGTTGTTAGGTTTTGAGCAACTAAAAGGGTTATACGAGATTGATTCTGAATTTCAAGAAATTTACAAGTCTTGTGTTAAATTTGCTTTTGGGAAGTATTTTAGGCATGAAGGATTCTTATTCTATGAAAATCGCTGGTGTGCCTAATTGCTCTGTGAGAGATTTGCTAGTTAGGGAAGCGCATGGAGGAGGCTTAATGGGACATTTTGGAATTGCTAAGACTCTCAAAGTACTGCAAGAGCATTTCTATTGGCCGATATGAAGAGAGATGGAGAGAGTTCATGGAAGATGTGTCACTTGCAAACAAGCCAAATCAAAGGTACAGTCTCAAGGTTTGTACACCCCTTTATCAATCCCTACTTAGCCTTGGAATGACATATCTATGGATTTTGTGCTTGGATTACCTAGAACTAGGACTGGAAAAGACTCCATCTTTGTTGTTGTTGATAGGTTTTCTAAAATGGCACATTTCATTGCTTGTCATAAAACTGATGATGCTTCTCATGTAGCTAACTTGTTCTTTAAAGAGATAGTTAGAATTCATGGCATGCCCAGAACTATTGTTAGTGATAGGGATACTAAGTTCTTGAGCTACTTTTGGAAAACACTTTGGTCTAAGCTAGGAACTAAGTTATTATATTCAACTACTTGTCATCCTCAATCTGATGGGCAAACTGAAGTTGTGAATAGAACTTTGTCTACTCTTTTACGTGCATTGATTAAAAAGAACTTGAAAACTTGGGAAGATTGTTTGCCGCATGTTGAATTTGCATATAATCGCTCAATGCATTCAGCCACAAAGTTTTCTCCATTCGAAATTGTCTATGGATTTAATCCTATTTCTCCTTTGGATCTAACCCCTCTACCTTTGAGTGAAAGAGCAAGCATAGTTGGGAAAAGGAAAGCTGAACTTGTTAGACAGATCCATGAGAAAGCTCAGAAGAACATAGAGGAGAAAACTAAGCTGTATGAAAAATATGCCAACAAGGGCCGGCATAAGAAGTATTAATCAAGCAACAAATATCCAACAAGGAATAAAAGAAGAAAGGCCCAAAGAGAGAAGCCCAGAACTGACGCCCAAATTGTTTTCGTCTCCAACAGCTCTATTTTGAACTCCAACGGCTCTATTACTATTCCCAACGAATAGATTAGACTCTGAACTACAAGATACACCTAGTTATTTTTATGCTTAAGAGTTCTATAAATATGTAATCCATTGTAACACTTTACAACCTACTGAGATAATAAAATCTCATAAGAGATAATAAAATCTCTATTCTCAATCTTCTTATTATTCATTCAACTACTCTTATTCTTGTTTCTAACAAACTTAAACTCTGAATTCTAACATGGTATCAGAGCTTTGATCCATAAACAAGATCAAGTTTTTGATTTCCTCATTCTCTTCATCTGCTTTTTTTTTCAAAATTGACATTGTCATAGCCTGGAACTTGCAGAAACCTGGTTCTTCAAGATTCAGCCCTCCTCTTTGTCTCCCTTTGCATTTACGTCATCTCCTCCTTCATATTCAAAGCTTCCGCAGCATTCACAAGCTTTACAGAGCTCCAAATCGAAAAGAATTTTTTTCGAAAATTTAAAATTTGTCCTGTTTTTGGTACTGTTCATCGCCTTTCTCCGAAAATTCTTTTTGGTTTTTCTCGGAAATACATCCTTTTAACTTCCTCCAAAAGCTCTGAGATTGATATATATTCATCCTAGACGAGCTGTGTGAAGTTAGAGTGGTTTATTTCTGGAGATTTCTTAAAGAACATTTTCCCAACTCGAGATTGAAATTAATTCATCCTAGACGAAGTAGTGAAGTTAAGGCGATGTAGTATCAAACGGTTAGTCATATTTTTCTTTATCACGGAGGAGACAAAACCAACCGCAATTAGAGTCACCCTAAGAGGAGAGAACTATCTCCTATGGTCACGATCGACAAAATCCAACTTGTAAGGACGTGGCTTGTGGAATCAAGTTGAACCAGCAAAAGGAAAAGAGCTTCAAGAAGGAGATGAAGAAGCTCGGAAAAAGTGGCTGCAAAAAGATCAAATGGTGCTCAAGCATAATCCACAGCTCCTTGAGTGATTCAATATTTGAATCTTACTCATATTATGAGACAGCTCAAGAACTTTGGAAAACTCTCAAAGAAGGTGTATGGAGACATCACCAATCTTTCAAGAGTATTCAAGTGAAGAAAGATCTCAGCAACCTCCCTCAAGAAGCTCAAGATTTTACCAAACACTTTGGTAAATATAGATCATTACTTGCTGAATTGGATATGCTGAGGCCAAGCACAAAAGACCTCAAAATTATAGAGGAAAGAAAAGAGCAAGATCGAGTATTTGGACTTCTCCAATCTCTTCATCCCAAATTTAATGACCTTATAAAGTACATTTTAAGGAGGAGAAGCTACCAAGCCTTGAGAATGTCTCTGCTCGAAATCCAAAAGGAGCAAGGCTCCTTAGATCTCTTCAGAAAGAAGAGTTGCTAACGGCAAACAAAGGGTTTTACAAACCTCCATTCAGTTCCAACAAGAAAGGAACAACAAAGCAATGTGAACATTGCAAGAACATTGGAAAATTCAACCAAGGGAGAGGACACACCAAGGAGGAGTGCTTTATCCTTCATCCTCATCTCAGAGCCAACTTCAGAGCAAGGCAACAAGCAAATGAAGCAAATGCTTCAAATTATGCTCCAGCCACTCAACCAACTACAGCACTCCGTATGAACCCAAGTGCTCTAAACGGCCATTCTAATCAAGCCTCTACTTCAGAGAACAATGGCATGATCACCATGAGCAGAAAGGACTTAGAGGCAATGATCAAGACCATGCAAATTTGCAAGGAGTCTGGTATCACCTTTCTAGCCTCTAACTATTCAAAAACACTTTTAGTAGATTCAGGAGCTTCTCACCATATGATTAAAGATTCTGATCTACTAAATAATATTCAAAACACCTCTCGGTCATGTTGAAGTTGCTAATGGAGTTAGAGTGCCAATTAAAGGCGAGGAAATTTAAACCTCTTTGAAAATGAATCTACTGCTTTTTACATGCCTACATTTAGCAATAATTTGGTCTCGGTAAAAAGAGCTACCACCGATCTCAATGCTTATGCTATATTTGGACCTACAATTTCATTTTCGGGGATATTAAACCGGTGAAGTTTTAGGCAAGGGAACATTAAGGGAGAGTTGTATACTCTAGAAGATCTCAAGAACCATTCTAGATGCTCCAACTCTGCTAGTTTGCCGTTTATTAATTCGTGTCATGTAGCTAGTAGTTCAAATGATTTATGGCATGCTAGATTAGGCCATCCTCATTCTAGAGCTTTAAAATTAATTATGCCCAATGTAGTATTTGATAACTCTAAGTGTGAGTCTTGTATTTTGGGGAAAACATTGTAGAAGTGTTTCTCAAAAACTCCTTATCAATATATGAGAATTGTTTTGATTCAGTTCACTCTGATGTTTGGACCTCACCTTGCCTATCTAGAGATAACCTAAAATACTTTGTGACATTCATAGATGAAAAATCAAAATATACATGGGTCACATTGTTACCTTCTAAAGATAGAGTATTTGAGGCATTTGTCAACTTTCAAAACATATGTGACTAATCATTTCAATGCTAAAATTAAGGTGCTAAGATCGGATAATGGAGGGAATACACAAGCCACACTTTCAAGGTTCATTTGGCAAATCATGGCATCCTTCACCAAACGAAGCTGTCCGTGTACTCCACAACAAAATGGAGTGGCCGAAAGGAAGAATAGGCATCTGATGGAAGTAGCAAGATCAATGATGTTCCACAAAAACATGCCAAGGAGATTTTGGGGAGATGCTGTCATGACCGCATGCTACCTCATAAATAGAATTCCAACAAAAGTCTTAGATGACTTATCACCATTTGAGGTATTAAACAAAACAAAACCAAATATTAATCACTTACGTGGTTTGGTAGTGTTTGTTTTGTCTTAGTACCAAGGGATCAAAGGAATAAGTTAGATGCAAAAAGCACTAGAAGGTTGTTCATTGGATACCCCCATTACTCAAAAGGGTACAGATGCTATGATCCAAGCACCAAACGCATCACGCGCTCTAGAGATGTAAAATTCCTAGAAGATCAAAGTTATTTTGAGAAGTCGGGCTGGGAGAGGAAAGACTTGGCTGACTCTACAATAGATCGAGCAGCCCTCTTCAACACATTTTAAGTCACATGGGTCTTCCTCAAATGAATGAAGATCAAACAGCCCATGCAAATAATCAAGAAGATCAGATTCAAGAAGAAGGGTAAATGTTCAAAATGAGCAAGAGAATGACGAAGGAGTAAATGAACAAGAGGGAGTTAATCAAGAAACTCCACCAGAAGCTGATATTCAGGAAAAATGAATTCGATGAGGAAGAAGAGGCACCAGCACCAACCTTTGAAGAAGCACACGCCAAAGATTTGGTCCGGACCATTGGAAACAAACTAGGGTCTATTATAACCATCAAGTTGTGGCTCACCCTATCCAAGCTCAGTGTTCTCTTGCCCTCTTGCCATCAGATCATCAAGCATTCCTTGGAAAGATAGAGAAAGACTACATTCCAAAGACCTATGAAGAAGCAAAAAGAAATCAAGGTCTGGATGGATGCTATAGATGCTGAGATAGAAGCAATGGTTAGAAATCACACTTGGGATGTAAGTGATCTACCTTCGGGAAAAAGAGCATGTGACATCTAAATGGGTATTCACCATCAAGTATCACAAGCAATGGAGAAATCGAAAAGGTATAAAGCTCGAATGGTTGCAAGGGGATTTTACTCAAACTTATGGAGAAGACTATACGGACACCTTTGCACCAGTGGCTAAGCTCCATACAGTTCGAAAGTGATTTTATCATTGGCAACCAATCTATCTTTGGGAATTATGGCAAATGGATGTCAAAAACGCATTCCTCCAAGGAGAGCTTGAAGAAGTGTACATGAAGCCTCCACCAGGTCTTGAAAGTTCAATTCCTCATGGCAAAGTTTTCAAACTTAGAAAAGCCATTTACGGCTTGAAGCAATCCCCAAGAGCCCGGTACCACAAGCTAAGCTTTTACACTAACAGCCAAAGGATTTAAAAGATCGAGGTTGATCACACCTTGTTTACTTCTCAAAGTGCTCAAGGAATCATTGTAGTCTTAGTATATGTAGATGACTTGATCATTTCCGGCAATGATCAAGGTATTGATAAGAAACCAAACTTTTCCTTAAATCTGTATTTGATATAAAAAGATCTAGGTGAACTTAAATATTTTATAGGTATAGAGATATGCCGCTCTCCCAAGGCTTGTTTCTATCCCAAAGAAAATATTCACTTGATTTGCTTACAGAGACAGGAAAATTAGGTTCTAAACCGCCAAGACACCTCTAGAAGATGGCTACAAGGTCAGGAGAAAGGGGAGAAAGGACAAGATCCACTTGACAAAACCATTTGAAGATCCAATCTCAATACCGCGGCTTGTAGGTAAGTTAATTTACTTAACCATAACAAGGCCTGACCTATGCTTTGCTGTGAATCAGGTGAGCCAACACATGAAAGAGCCCCTTGGTGCACCACTGGAATATGGTGGAAAGAATTCTCGAGATACATCAAAGGATCACCAGGGCAAGGTGTTTGGATGGGAAAGAATAATAGTAATCAAGTTGTGGGCTATTGTGATGCGGATTATGCTGGAGATACGATGGATAGAAAATCCACAACCGGCTATTGCACATTTATTTTGGAGGGAACCTAGTAACCAGGAAAACTAAGAAGCAAAAGGACGACTCATGCTCCCGCGCTGAAAGAGAAAATAGAGCAATGAAGCAGCTCACAATTGAGCTAGTATGGCTAGAGGCGCTTCTAAAGGATCTGGGAATTGAGAGCACAAGTCCCATTACCATGCATTAGACAATCAAGCAGCAATTCACATTGCTACAAACTCAGACTTCCATGAACGCACCAAGAACATAGAAGCGGATTGGCCCAAAGTTAGAGAGAAGATCATTGAAGGAGTAATCCTCCCATGCTACACAAGAAGCCAAGATCACCTCTGACATATTCACCAAATCTACAAGTCTCAAGATTTGCAACCACATTCACAGCAAGCTTGGACTAATAGATCTCACTAATCCTTGATCATGCCTCTCCATTTCCAGAGACATTAACCTTTTTCCTCACAAGGAGTTTTTCCCACTCGGGTTTGTACTTCGTGAGGTTTTTAATGAGGTAGTTGTGGAGGATTTGTTTCTGGAAAAATCAAACTTAGTCTCCACACTCATTCCGGCTAAGTTTGAGGGGAGTATTAATCAAGCAAACAAATATCCAACAAGGAATAAAAGAAGAAAGGCCCAAAGAGAGAAGCCCTAACTGACGCCCAAATTGTTTTCGCTTCCAACAACTTTTATTTTGAACTCCAACGGCTCTATTACTATTCCTAACGGATAGATTAGACTCTGAACTACAAGATACAA
>CM051379.1:1344870-1374870 GCA_028015245.1 Cardamine occulta
TCCTTTGACTACATTTCAACACTTCTATTCACTCTCATTTGCTTCTTCAAGAGTCATAACTCTGTTTTAGGTGTATCACCTTGAAAATTTCAAAATCCGTGTCCCTAAAAGCAATGAATCTTCATATTGACACCAATAGGTCTTGTTTAAGCCTCCATATGTGTCGTCTTGCTACAACTCCCCAATTTCACCATTAGAAACTCCTATGAGATTCTAAGAATAAACAAAACAATGGGATAAGCTATAATGCTTGTTTCTTTCGTTGATCTACTTCTACACCTTAATGGCATGCTTAATAATGGCAACAAGTGAGCTAAAACGCTGAATCTAAGCCTTTCATGAAGTTTCATCACTGAAACCCAGTACAGAGCATACAGAGGCACTCTGTAGTGGCTCTTGAACTTCTCAAAAGAGTTGTGAGAGATTAAAGTCCTGACTACACTTCAAAACTTCAATTCACTCTCATTTGCATCTTAAAGAGTCATGACTCCGTTTTAGGTGTATCAGTTTGAAAATTTCACAATCTTTGTCCATGAAACCATTGATTCTTCATATTCAAATCATTATGTGTTATTTAGGCCTCCATATGTGTCTTCTTGCGACAACTCCCCATTTTTACCCTTTGAAACTCCTGTGAGATTCTAAGACCAAACAATAAACGGATAAGCTATAAGGCTTGTTTCTTTCGTTCATCTGCTTGTACACCTTAGTACCATGCTTAATCATGTCATCAAAAGAGCAAAAAGCTGTATCTAAGCCTTTCATGAAGTTTGATCACTGAAACCCAGTACAGAGCATAAAATGGCACTCTGTAGTGGCTCTTGAACTTCTCAAAACAGTTGTGAGATATTACAGTCCTTTGACTACATTTCAACACTTCTATTCACTCTCATTTGCTTCTTCAAGAGTCATAACGCTGTTTTAGGTGTATCACCTTGAAAATTTCAAAATCCGTGTCCCTAAAAGCAATGAATCTTCATATTGACACCAATAGGTCTTGTTTAAGCCTCCATATGTGTCGTCTTGCTACAACTCCCCAATTTCACCATTAGAAACTCCTATGAGATTCTAAGAATAAACAAAACAATGGGATAACCTATAATGCTTGTTTCTTTCGTTGCTCTGCTTCTACACCTTAGTAGCATGCTTAATCATGTCAACAAGAGAGCTAAAACGCTGAATTTAAGCCTTTCATGAAGTTTCATCACTGAAACCCAGTACAGAGCATACAGAGGCACTCTGTAGTGGCTCTTGAACTTCTCAAAAGAGTTGTGAGAGATTAAAGTCCTGACTACACTTCAAAACTTCAATTCACTCTCATTTGCATCTTAAAGAGTGATAACTCCGTTTTAGGTGTATCAGTTTGAAAATTTCGAAATCTTTGTCCATGAAACCATTGATTCTTCATATTCAAATCATTATGTGTTATTTAGGCCTCCATATGTGTCTTCTTGCTACAACTCCCAATTTTCACCATTAGAAACTCTTATGAGATTCTAAGAACAAACAGAACAATGGGATAAGCTATAAGGCTTGTTTCTTTCGTTCATCTGCTTGTACACCTTAGTACCATGCTTAATCATGTCATCAAAAGAGCAAAAAGCTGTATCTAAGCCTTTCATGAAGTTTGATCACTGAAACCCAGTACAGAGCATAAAATGGCACTCTGTAGTGGCTCTTGAACTTCTCAAAACAGTTGTGAGATATTACAGTCTTTTGACTACATTTCAACACTTCTATTCACTCTCATTTGCTTCTTCAAGAGTCATAACGCTGTTTTAGGTGTATCACCTTGAAAATTTCAAAATCCGTGTCCCTAAAAGCAATGAATCTTCATATTGACACCAATAGGTCTTGTTTAAGCCTCCATATGTGTCGTCTTCCTACAACTCCCCAATTTCACCATTAGAAACTCCTATGAGATTCTAAGAATAAACAAAACAATGGGATAACCTATAATGCTTGTTTCTTTCGTTGCTCTGCTTCTACACCTTAGTAGCATGCTTAATCATGTCAACAAGAGAGCTAAAACGCTGAATTTAAACCTTTCATGAAGTTTCATCACTGAAACCCAGTACAGAGCATACAGAGGCACTCTGTAGTGGCTCTTGAACTTCTCAAAAGAGTTGTGAGAGATTAAAGTCCTGACTACACTTCAAAACTTCAATTCACTCTCATTTGCATCTTAAAGAGTCATGACTCCGTTTTAGGTGTATCAGTTTGAAAATTTCGAAATCTTTGTCCATGAAACCATTGATTCTTCATATTCAAATCATTATGTGTTATTTAGGCCTCCATATGTGTCTTCTTGCTACAACTCCCCATTTTCACCATTAGAAACTCCTATGAGATTCTAAGAACAAACAGAACAATGGGATAAGCTATAAGGCTTGTTTCTTTCGTTCATCTGCTTGTACACCTTAGTACCATGCTTAATCATGTCATCAAAAGAGCAAAAAGCTGTATCTAAGCCTTTCATGAAGTTTGATCACTGAAACCCAGTACAGAGCATAAAATGGCACTCTGTAGTGGCTCTTGTGTTAGAATTCAGAGTTTAAGTTTGTTAGAAACTAGAATGAGAGAAGCTGAATGAATAATAAGAAGATTGAGAATAGAGAGATTTTATTATCTCTTATGAGATTTTATTATCTCAGTTGTTGTAAAGTGTTACAATGGATTACATATTCATAGAACTCTTAAACGCAAAAATAACTAGGTGTATCTTGTAGTTCAGAGTCTAATCTATCCGTTGGGAATAGTAGTAGAGCCGTTGGAGTTGAAAATAGAGCTGTTGGAGATGAAAACAATTTGGGCGTCAGTTCTGGGCTTCTCTATTTAGGCCTTTCTTCTTTTATTCCTTGTTGGGTATTTGTTTCTTGATTAATACTCCCCCTCAAACTTAGCCGGAATGAGTGTGGAGACTAAGTTTGATTTTCGAGAAATAAATCCTCACAACTACCTCATTAAAAACCTCACAAGTACAAACCCAGTGGGAAAAACTCCTTGTGAGGAAAAGAGTGTAATGTCTCTGGAAATGGAGAGGCATGATCAAGGATGAGTGAGATCTATTAGTCCAAGCTTGCTCTGAATGTGGTTGCAAATCTTGAGACTTGTAGATTTGGTGAATATGTCAGCAAGCTGATCTTCACTTCTTGTATAGAATGGGAGGATTACTCCTTCAATGATCTTCTCTCTAACTTTGTGACAATCCACTTCTATGTGCTTGGTTCGTTCATGGAAGACTGAGTTTGTAGCAATGTGAATTGCTGCTTGATTGTCACAATGCATGGTAATGGGACTTGTGCTCTCAATTCCCAGATCCTTTAGAAGCGCCTTTAGCCATACTAGCTCATTTGTGAGCTTCTTCATTCCTCTATCCTCACTTTCGGCTGGAGCATGAGACCACCTTTTGCTTCTTAGATTTCCAAGTTACTAAGTTCCCTCCAATAAATGTGCAATAGCTGCCAGGATTTTCTATCCATCGTATCTCTAGCATAATCCGCGATCACAATAGCCTACAACTTCAAGATAATTATTCTTTCCCATCCA
Source organism: Cardamine occulta (assembly GCA_028015245.1). Classification (NCBI taxonomy): domain Eukaryota; kingdom Viridiplantae; phylum Streptophyta; class Magnoliopsida; order Brassicales; family Brassicaceae; genus Cardamine; species Cardamine occulta. Next base: position 1,348,420 of record CM051379.1, read on the forward strand.
AACACCTTGCCCCGGTGATCCTTTGATGTATCTCAGAATTCTTTCCAGCATATTCCAGTTGGTGCACCAAGGGCTCTTTTCATGTGTTGGCTCACCTGATTCACAGCAAAGCATAGGTCAGGCCTTGTTATGGTTAAGTAAATTAACTTACCTACAAGCGCCGGTATTGAGCTGGATCTTCAAATGGTTTGTCAAGTGGATCTTGTCCTTTTCTCCCCTTTCTCCTGACCTTGTAGCCATCTTCCAGAGGTGTCTTGGCCGGTTTAGAACCTAATTTTCCTGTCTCTCGTAGGTAAATCGAGTGAATATTTTCTTTTTTGGGATAGAAACAAGCCTTCCGGAGAGCGGCATATCTCTATACCTAGAAAATATTTAAGTTTACCTAGATCTTTTATATCAAATACAGATTTAAGAAAAAGTTTGGTTTCTTGAATACCTGCCTTGATCATTTCGTGAAATGATCAAGTCATCTACATATATACCAAGACTACAATGATTCCTTGAGCACTTTGAGAAGTAAACAAGGTGTGATCAGCCTCTGATCTTTTTAAATCCTTTGGCTTGTGGTACCAGGCTCTTGGGGATTGCTTCAGTCAGAAATGGCTTTTCTAAGTTTTGAAAACTTTGCCATGAGGAATTAAACTTTCAAGACCTGGTGGAGGCTTCATCTACACTTCTTCTTCAAGCTCTCCTTGGAGGAATGCGTTTTTGACATCCATTTGCCATAATTCCCAAGATAGATTGGTTGCCAATGATAAAATCACTCGAACTGTATGGAGCTTAGCCATCGGTGCAAAGGTGTCCGTATAGTCTTCTCCATAAGTTTGAGTAAATCCCCTTGCAACCATTCGAGCTTTATACCTTTCGATTTCTCCATTGCTGTGATACTTGATGGTGAATACCCATTTAGATGTCACAGCTCTTTTTCCCGAAGGTAGATCACTTACATCCCAAGTGTGATTTCTAACCATTGCTTCTATCTCAAGATCTATAACATCCATCCAGACCTTGATTTCTTTTGCTTCTTCATAGGTCTTTGGAATGTAATGCTGCTCTATCTTTCCAAGGAATGCTTGATGATCTGATGGCAAGAGGGCAAGAGAACACTAAGCTTGGATAGGGTGAGCCACAACTTGATGGTTATAATAGACCCTAGTTTGTTTCCAATGGTCTCGGACCAAATCTTTGGCGTAAGCTTCTTCGCAAGGTTGGTGCTGGTGCCTCTTCTTCCTCATGATATTCATTTTGCTGAATATCAGCTTCTGGTGGAGTTTCTTGATTAACTCCCCCTTGTTCATTTACTCCTTCGTCATTCTCTTGCTCATTTTGAACATTTACCCCTTCTTCTTGAATTTGATCTTCTTGATTATTTGCAGGGGCTGTTTGATCTTCATTCATTTGAGGAAGACCCATGTGACTTAAAATGTGTTGAAGAGAGGCTGCTCGATCTGTTGTAGAGTCAGCCAAGTCTTTCACACTTTCCCAGCCCGACTTCTAAAAATAACTTTGATCTTCTAGGAATTTTACATCTCTAGACGTCATGATGCGTTTGGTGCTTGGATCATAGCATCTGTACCCTTTTTGAGTAGTGGAGTATCCAATGAACACGCTTCTAGTGCTTTTAGCATCTAACTTATTCCTTTGATCCCTTGGCACTAGGACAAAACAAACACTACCAAACACACGTAAGTGATTAATATTTGGTTTGGTTTTGTTTAATACCTCAGAGTTTAAGTTTGTTAGAAACTAGAATGAGAGAAGCTGAATGAATAATAAGAAGATTGAGAATAGAGAGATTTTATTATCTCTTATGAGATTTTATTATCTCAGTTGTTGTAAAGTGTTACAATGGATTACATATTTATAGAACTCTTAAACGCAAAAATAACTAGGTGTATCTTGTAGTTCAGAGTCTAATCCATCCGTTGGGAATAGTAATAGAGCCGTTGGAGTTCAAAATAGAGATGTTGGAGACGAAAACAATTTGGGCGTCAGTTCTGGGCTTCTCTATTTAGGCCTTTCTTCTTTTATTCCTTGTTGGGTATTTGTTGCTTGATTAATATCTTGAACTTCTCAAAACAGTTGTGAGATATTACAGTCCTTTGACTACATTTCAACACTTCTATTCACTCTCATTTGCTTCTTCAAGAGTCATAACGCTGTTTTAGGTGTATCACCTTGAAAATTTCAAAATCCGTGTCCCTAAAAGCAATGAATCTTCATATTGACACCAATAGGTCTTGTTTAAGCCTCCATATGTGTCGTCTTGCTACAACTCCCCAATTTCACCATTAGAAACTCCTATGAGATTCTAAGAATAAACAAAACAATGGGATAAGCTATAATGCTTGTTTCTTTCGTTGCTCTGCTTCTACACCTTAGTAGCATGCTTAATCATGTCAACAAGAGAGCTAAAACGCTGAATCTAAGCCTTTCATGAAGTTTCATCACTGAAACCCAGTACAGAGCATACAGAGGCACTCTGTAGTGGCTCTTGAACTTCTCAAAAGAGTTGTGAGAGATTAAAGTCCTGACTACACTTCAAAACTTCAATTCACTCTCATTTGCATCTTAAAGACTCATGACTCCGTTTTAGGTGTATCAGTTTGAAATTTTCGAAATCTTTGTCCATGAAACCATTGATTCTTCATATTCAAATCATTATGTGTTATTTAGGCCTCCATATGTGTCTTCTTGCTACAACTCCCCATTTTCACCATTAGAAACTCCTATGAGATTCTAAGAACAAACAGAACAATGGGATAAGCTATAAGGCTTGTTTCTTTCGTTCATCTGCTTGTACACCTTAGTACCATGCTTAATCATTTCATCAAAAGAGCAAAAAGCTGTATCTAAGCCTTTCATGAAGTTTGATCACTGAAACCCAAAGATGAGCATAAAATGGCACTCTGTAGTGGCTCTTGAACTTCTCAAAACAGTTGTGAGATATTACAGTCCTTTGACTACATTTCAACACTTCTATTCACTCTCATTTGCTTTTTCAAGAGTCATAACGCTGTTTTAGGTGTATCACCTTGAAAATTTCAAAATCCGTGTCCCTAAAAGCAATGAATCTTCATATTGACACCAATAGGTCTTGTTTAAGCCTCCATATGTGTCGTCTGGCTACAACTCCCCAATTTCACCATTAGAAACTCCTATGAGATTCTAAGAATAAACAAAACAATGGGATAACCTATAATGCTTGTTTCTTTCTGTTACTCCCTTCTACACCTTGGTAGCATGCTTAATCATGTCAACAAGAGAGCTAAAACGCTGAATCTAAGCCTTTCATGAAGTTTCATCACTTTGAAACCCAAGATAGAGCATACAGAGGCACTCTGTAGTGGCTCTTGAACTTCTCAAAAGAGTTGTGAGAGATTAAAGTCCTGACTACAGTTCAAAACTTCAATTCACTCTCATTTGCATCTTAAAGACTCATGACTCCGTTTTAGGTGTATCAGTTTGAAAATTTCGAAATCTTTGTCCATGAAACCATTGATTCTTCATATTCAAATCATTATGTGTTATTTAGGCCTCCATATGTGTCTTCTTGCTACAACTCCCCATTTTCACCATTAGAAACTCCTTATTAATCAAGCAACAAATACCCAACAAGGAATAAAAGAAGAGTGGCCCAAGAAGAGAAGCCCAGAACTGACGCCCAAATTGTTTTCATCTCCAACAGCTCTATTTTGAACTCCAACGGCTCTATTACTATTCCCAACGGATAGATTTATTGAGAAAAGGCATTCCATGAAGATGGCCGGGTACTATTCATCTCGGGTACTATTCATCCCGAGACCTGAGATTACTATTCATCCCGTGAATCTATTAAGAAAAGGCATTCCGTGTAGAAGATTGGGTACTATTCATCTCGGTACTATTCATCCCGAGACCCGAAATTACTATTCATCCGCGGCTGTAAGTGCGGTTTCACTTTTTGCTGCAGTTTTTTTTATCTAGGGCATCCTCCTTCTTCTATAAAAGGAGGAAACCCTTTTTCTCTTGTTATTTAACACAATATGGAAGCCTACTTGGGCTTATAAGAAGAAAATGGCTGTGGCTTTCATTCTCTCTAATTCATCTAATCTCTGTCCTAATTTCTCCATCTAATCTCTTTAAAATCTCATGGTATCAGAGAGGTTACTTGATTCTCTGTTTGTTTTCAATCTCTAGTCTATTCTCTTGATTTCTCCTCGGTTACTATTCTGTTCTTGCTCAGCCATTTTTGTTCTCAAGTTCTGAAACCCTAAAATTGTTTGTTCTCCTTGTTAACACTTGTTGATCTTAGCAGATCTCTGTTCCATCTCTGTTCTTTTTAATCTCCATTGCTTGCCCTTACAGATCTGCAGATCTCTTCCGGGTTTTACAGATTTCGGAGGTACTGTAGTAACAGTGACACCAACAGAATTTTTGATTTATTAGCAAAGTAAGGATCAATCTGGAAATTTGTGGGTGCATTGGCTGTAAGAAACTCTGAAGCATGGATTCTTCAAAATCTGTTCCTATACCAGCTTACTCTCAAAGGTGTGAACTACTTGCTCTGGGCTAGAACCACCAAGACAAATCTGTGTGGTCGTGGTCTTTGGAATCACATTGAAACCCAAGATAAGAAAGTAATCACAAATGAAGATGGAAAAGAGATCAGTGGAGATCCATGTTCTGAAGATGGCAAATGGTTTCAAGAAGATCAGGGGGTTCTTGGACTACTTCAAAACTCACTTGAAGCTGCAATACTTGAAGCTTATTCTTATTGTGAGACGGCAAAGGAGCTATGGGACACACTAAAGAATGTCTATGGAAATGTCTCCAATCTTTCTCGAGTGTTTGAAGTCAAGAAAGCTATCAACAATCTTAGCCAAGAAGATCTTGACTTCACAAAACACTTTGGAAAATTTAGATCACTATGGGCTGAACTCGAGATGCTAAGACCTTTCTCGGTAGATCCAAGTACTCTTAAGGAAAGGGGTGAACAAGATAGGTTCTTTGGTTTGCTTCTCACATTGAACCCGGCTTACAATGATCTCATCAAGCACATCCTTAGAGCTGAGAAGTTACCAAGCTTAGATGAGGTGTGCTCTCAAATCCAACGTGAACAAGGCTCAGTAGGTCTCTTCAGTGGCAAAGGGGAAATGGTCATGGCACATAAAGTTACTTTCAAGTCTGAAGATAGGAAGATTCTTGTGTGTGATCATTGCAAGAAGAGAGGCCATATCAAGGACAAATGTTGGATACTACATCCACATCTTAAGCCAGCAAAGTTCAAGGTCTGGCTTAACTACTCTCAAGAAGCCTCAACTGAGCAAGCTCAGGCTGGACCATCTAGACAAGGAGATGAACTGGCTATGGTTGCCTACTCCAATGATGTTGTTAGGAAGTCGGACCTTGAAGCTCTTATCAAGTTCATTGCTGCCCTTACCAATAAAGAATCCGGTATCACTCACTTTGCTTCTTTACCTAAATCACAAAATAAAACATTGATTATTGATTCTGGGGCTTCTCATCATATGATTAGTAACCCTAACCTCATTAATAATGTTAAACCTATTAATGGAAATGTGATAATTGCAAATGGTGATAGGATCCCCATAAGAGGAGTAGGTGATTTAAAACTTTGTGATAAGAACTCTAAAGCGTTCTTTATGCCCGAGTTCACCTCTAATCTTGTCTCAGTAAAAAGAGCTACAAATGATCTTAACTGCTATGCTATATTTGGTCCTAATAGCTTTCATTTTCAGGATATTGAGAGTGGGAAAGTTCTGAGAGAAGGGAACACTAACGGTGACTTATATGTTTTTGAGGATTCTCCAGCAACAAAATCTACTTCTCTTTCTTGTCAATCGTGTTATGCTGTTAGCCCAAATAAACTGTGGCATGATAGACTTGGTCACCCTCATGCTAGGGCTTTAGAAATTATGTTACCCCATGTTGTCTTTAATCATATGAACTGTGAAGCATGTATTCTAGGAAAGCATTGTAAAACTGTTTTTCCTAAGTCTTCAACTATCTATGAAAAATGTTTTGATCTTGTGCATTCAGATGTTTGGACTGCCCCATGTTTATCTAGAGACAATAATAAATACTATGTTACATTTATTGATGAGAAATCGAAATATACATGGGTCACATTGCTTGCATCTAAGGATAGAGTATATGATGCATTTGTTAATTTTCAATCATATGTTACTAACCAGTTTAATGCCAAGATCAAGGTATTCGGGTCTCGATAATGGTGGGGAATACACTAGTCACAAGTTCAAAGATCACTTAGCAAAACATGGGATCATACACCAAACTAGCTGCCCATATACACCTCAACAAAATGGTGTAGCTGAGAGGAAGAATAGACATCTTATGGAAGTTGCAAGATCCATGATGTTTAACACTAATGTCCCAAGGAGATTCTCGAGTGATGCTGTCATGGCGGCTTGTTACCTGATAAATAGGATACCAACAAGGATCCTAACTGATTTAGCACCATTTGAGGTATTGAACCGAACCAAACCATCTATTGATCACTTACGAGTGTTTGGTTGCATTTGTTTTGTACTTTGAGACCAGGTGAACCGAGGGACAAGCTTGAAGCTAAGAGCACAAAATGCATGTTCCTAGGCTACTCTACTACTCAAAAGGGCTACAAGTGCTATGATTTCTTCAAAGAACAGAACAATTGTATCAAGAGATGTCAAATTCATTGAGCACCAAGGGTATTACGATAAGAAGGATTGGGGGAGTTTGAAAGATTTGGCAAGATCACCATCGATAGAGCCGCTAGTCTCCAACATCTCCTTAGTCATCTTGGGAATCCTCCTCCCGGAGAGAGAAGAACACTCGATAATGTCGAAACCAACCAACAAGGAGTGGAGACTACAGAAGATCAACCCAATTCTGAGCTTGGGAATACACATGCTGCTCCAAACCCCATGGAAGAAACGGATACCACTGAGCACACTCAGCCGGAACCAAACCCACTTGACATGGAACAAGACCAAGATGAAGATGAGGATGGTATGACTGAAGATGTGGTTCAAGAGGATCACCATGATGAGGTTAGACATGAAGCAGAAACTCCTCCTCCTCCACCACCACCTCCTCTTCGGAGAAGCACTAGACAGAGGTTTGGACCCGAACATTGGAAGGTCACTAGAGTCTATTTCAATAACCAAGCTGTGGCGCATCCTATACAAGCTGTGTGTTCGCTTGACCTGTTACCAACTGCTCATCAAGCCTTCCTTGGAAAAATTGATGCTCAATGGATTCCACAGAGTTATGAAGAAGCCAAAGGGAGTAACGAATGGCTGGGAGCAGTGGATAATGAGGTTGGGGCTATGGAAAGGAATCATACATGGGATGAAGCGAACCTACCTTTTGGGAAAAAAAAAGGCTGTTAGTGCACGGTGGCTTTTCACTATCAAGTATTTGAGCAATGGAGATGTTGAGAGGTACAAAGCAAGACTTGTTGCAAGAGGATTCACACAGACTTATGGAGATGATTATACAAAAACGTTTGCTCCAGTCGCCAAGCTGCATACAGTTAGGGTTGTTCTCTCATTGGCTACAAATCTGGATTGGGAGTTATGGCAAATGGATGTGAAGAATGCGTTCTTGCAAGGAGAACTTGAAGAAGAAGTGTACATGACTCCACCACCAGGCCTTGAAGACTCCATTGCTCCGGGAAAGGTTCTGCGGCTTAGAAAAGCCATCTATGGACTAAAGCAATCTCCAAGAGCTTGGTACCACAAACTGAGCTGTACTCTCGAAGCGAAAGGGTTTAAGAGATCTGAAGCTGATCACACATTGTTCACAGTCCAAAGTCCACGTGGAATCGTTGTAGTATTGGTCTACGTGGATGACCTTATCATTTTCGGCAATGATAAGGAAGGTATTCTCGAAACGAAAACTTATCTTAAAACTGTATTTGATATCAAAGATCTTGGAGAACTAAAATATTTCCTAGGGATTGAAGTATGTCGCTCTTCGGAGGGCTTATTTTTATCACAAAGAAATATACTCTTGACTTGCTGAATGAGACAGGTAAAATAGGAGCAAAGCCAGCCAAAACTCCTCTTGCAGATGGCTACAAGGTCAAGCGAAAGGGGGAGAAAAAGGGAAAGGAGCTCAAAGAAGAAGATCCATTAGACAAACCATATGCTGATCCTCTCCAATGCCGAAGACTAGTGGGTAAGCTTATCTATCTGACTTTAACAAGACCTGACTTATGTTTTGCTGTGAATCAGGTGAGTCAATACATGCAAAACCCCACAGTATACCATTGGAACATGGTGGAGAGGATACTCAGATATCTAAAAGGGAGTCCAGGACAAGGCATATGGATGGGAAAGAATGAGAATGCCGAGATTGTTGGTTATTGTGATGCAGACTACGCTGGTGACACGAATGATAGGAAGTCAACCACTGGTTATTGCACATTCATTGGAGGGAATTTGGTGACATGGAAGTCTAAGAAGCAGAAGGTAGTGTCATGTTCAAGTGATGAATCCGAGTATAGAGCAATGAGGAAGCTCACGGAAGAACTCATTTGGCTTAAGGCACTACTCAGAGATCTAGGCATTGAAACCACAAGACCCATCACCATGCATTGTGACAATTAAGCTGCTATACACATTGCCAGCAACTCTGTGTTTCACGAGAGGACCAAGCACATAGAAGTTGACTGCCACAAAGTTCGAGAAAAGATCAAAGAAGAAGTCACACTACCATGCTTTACAAGAAGTGAAGATCAACTAGCAGACATCTTCACCAAAGCTGCGAGTCTTAAGGTTTGCAAACACATCTACAGCAAACTAGGGCTTGTGGATCCAACTCACCCTTGATCATATCCCCTACTCATAGACGTTATGCTCTTTTCCTCATCATAGATTTTTTCCCAAGTGGTTTTTTCTATGATGAGGTTTTTACCGAGATAACGCCTATGTAGGTCCAAGCTTAGTCTTTGTTCACCGACTTAGCTTTGAGGGGAGTATTGAGAAAAGGCATTCCGTGAAGATGGCCGGGTACTATTCATCTCAGGTACTATTCATCCCGAGATCCGAGATTACTATTCATCCCGTGAATCTATTAAGAAAAGGCATTCCGTGTAGAAGATCGGATACTATTCATCTCGGTACTATTCATCCCAAGACCCGAAATTACTATTCATCCGTGCTGTAAGCTGCGGTTTCACTTTTGCTGCAGTTTTTTTTTATCTAGGGCATCCTCCTTCTTCTATAAAAGGAGGAAACCCTTTTTCTCTTGTTATTTAACACAATATGGACGCCTCCTTAGGCTTATAAGAAGAAAATGGCTGTGGCTTTCATTCTCTCTAATTCATCTAATCTCTGTCCTAATTTCTCCATCTAATCTCTTTAAAATCTCAAGATTAGACTCTGAACTACAAGATACACCTAGTTATTTTTGCGTTTAAGAGTTCTATAAATATGTAATCCATTGTAACACTTTACTACTACTGAGATAATAAAATCTCATAAGAGATAATAAAATCTCTCTATTCTCATCTTATTATTATTCATTCAGCTACCCTCATTCTTGTTTCTAGCAAACTTAAACTCTGAATTCTTGATGTGATTCTCCTACCACCCGAGAAAACCTACGTGCCTTGTTCAGATCAAATGAAGTCCAAGCTCAATTTTCACATTTCAAAAACCCCTTGGACTATAATTTCAACTCGAAAGTGTCGAATCCTTGGGAGGATCGCATCATTTGGTATCAGAGCACATTTTCGAGTTTGTATCTATTTTCTATCATCTTCTCACCTTCCCACCGTTCCTAAAGCTCTTTTCAATCTTTTTTTTCTTCTATCCTAAAGATCTAGTCCGATCTTCACTCAAAAAAAAAAAAAAAAATTCTTACACTCAAAAGTGACTGATCAACTCTCTATCCGATCAGTTATGTTTTTATTCAAAAAAAAAAAACAAAAATTGTCTGTTGCTTAGAAAACACGAAAACTTTGATCTTCATTTGTTCTATCATTTTCCAGATTTTAGTCTATCAAATCTCTTTTGTTTGCTGGGGAAAACACAAAATTTCTTTGCTATCTATCTCAATTCTTCATTTTCTTTTTTTGTGGACTGTTGGAATTACCATCGATTTGGCTGGTGTTGTTCTATACAAACTGTTGAGAAAGATTTCTTGAGAGATTAGAGAGAAATATTTTGTGAGATTAAGAGAAAAAAAAAAAGAGATGTCTTTCGGTTTATTGAAAAAGAGTAAACCAGAAAAAGTTCAAAGGAGATCACAAGAGAGTCCTCTAAGAAGAGAGATAAACTACCTGAGGCAACCAAGAGATGAGGAGGCAACTTATTACTACCATCGTGATGATAAGTCATCTCAAGACAACCAAAGGAGACTTAGCCAAATATGGGAAGAGCAGCCTATTTCAAAACCAAAGGCGTTCTCTAAGTCTTACACCGCAAATCCAGTAGCTAAAGGGAAGGCCAAGGTTAGTACTTTAAAGGCTCGAGATAAAGGAGAAATAGAACCAAAAGAAGCCCAAGTGGTTTTTGATTCATTGTCATCATCGGAGAAAAAGAAGATCTACCAAGATCAGTTGTTGCTTGAGTCAAAGAATGAGGAAGCCATCTTATCCAAGGAGATTCTCAAAGGAGCTGAACCGGTGACACCATGCCACCACCAAACTGAAGGGGAAATTGAATCTACTTATATTCCATCATTGGACGAAAATTGTGAAGAGGTTGTTACCAAGGGAGATTTATTGGTTGCAAGAACCTCATGGTGTGAGCAAACTAAAACCAATGAACAAGAGAACAATAGTGAAGACGGTGCTGCAAAGTGGGAATTGTTGGTAGGAAAGGGATCTCGGAATACGCCAGCCCAAAGGGAAAGTAATGTGCAATGGGAGAAGTTATTTCATACGACATGTCACATTCAAGTAAAGGGTAAACCCCCTGGAGTCCTTTTTCCCATTCTACTCAAGGAGAGGCCGCCAGACCTATATCAACACTTCCTAGCTCAGGATTGTACAGTTTCGAGGACGAAACATTTTCAAGAGGAGGAGTATGATGTGATTCTCCTACCACCCGAGAAAACCTACGTGCCTTGTTCAGATCAAATGAAGTCCAAGCTCAATTTTCACATTTCAAAAACCCCTTGGACTATAATTTCAACTCATCAGAGGTTCATATCGAAGTGGAATCGGTCCAATCAGAGTTCAGATGAAGGAGATATGCAAATTACAAGTCAGATGATCTCTGACTTACGCGATTTAGACCTACTCGCATTTAATGAAGTATTCCGACCAAACCAGGAGGATTTAAGCTACAAAACAAATTTTCCTGGAATCTTGATCCACTCCAGAACCACGTCAAATTGGAATCTCATCAAAAGAGTTTCAGACTCAAAAGATATTGATTTTACAAGTCAGTGGATCTGTCCTGCGCCTAACTACGAGTCCAGGCCAGAGATCGTGTTCCACAGCCCAACTCAAGAACAATATCGACACAAGACCAGTTGGAGAATGTTAATGCATCTCTCATCGTTTCAACAAGCCCAAGAAAAGAAGGAAATTCCATCGGATGAGAAAGATACACTCTATTTGCCAAGATGGGTCAATCTGGTTCAAAACTTGAAGAGTTCTAGACCCAATTGGTTTGCAAGCTTCCAGACTTATGTTTGGCATCCAGGAGGTATTTCTACCAAGTCCACAAGGCCCAAATAGTGATCCATTTCGTGGAACTGAAGTACAAGAAGTACAAGAAGTACAAGAGATATTTTATTTTCTTTTATTTTAAGTTTTTCTTTATTTTCAGCAATTAATATTGCTTAGATATTTTCTACCCTTCCTTGTGCTATATAAGCACGCCTAGACTATCACAAATAATCAATCAACTTTCTTTTCAACATATTTTAGAGTGAATCTCTTTAGTTCTTTTAGAACTTTCAATTGCTTGGTGAGTAATATCCAACAATCAAATCGATTCGTCTCGGTGTGTCATATCCGAGGAATCAAACCTTGTCTTGTCTAGGTGTGTCATATCCTAGGAGGCAGTGAGGTATATCAAGAGCCTTCCGCAACTCTTGTGTGACCATTCGATCCATCATCTATCCATCTATCCATTTCCACAACTCGAAAGTGTCGAATCCTTGGGAGGATCGCATCATTGAGCTTGGACTTCATTTGATTCTCCTACCACCCGGTTGAATGATGCGATCCTCCCAAGGATTCGACACTTTCGAGTTGAAATTATAGTCCAAGGGGTTTTTGAAATGTGAAAATTGAGCTTGGACTTCATTTGATCTGAACAAGGCACGTAGGTTTTCTCGGGTGGTAGGAGAATCACATCAATTCTAACATGGTATCAGAGCATTGATCCATAAACAAGATCAAGTTTTTGATTTCCTCATTCTCTTCATCTGTTTCTTTTTTTTTTCAAAATTGACATTGTCACAGCCCAGAAAATTGCAGAAACTAGTTCTTCAAGATTCATCCCTCCTCTTTGTCTCCTTTGCATTTACGCCATCTCCTCCTTCATATTCAAAGCTTCCGCAGCATTCACAAGCTCTACAGAGCTCCAAATCGAAAGAATTTTTTCGAAAATTCAAATTTCTGTCCGTTTTTGGTACTGTTCACTGTCTTCTCCGAAAATTTCTTTGGTTTTTCTGGAAATACATCCTTTTAACTTCCTCCAAAAGCTCTGAGATTGATATATATTCATCCTAGACGAGCTGTGTGAAGTTAGAGTGGTTTATTTCTGGAGATTTCTCAAAGAACATTTTCCCAACTCTGAGATTGAAATTAATTCATCCTAGACGAGTTAGTGAAGTTGAGGCAGTGTAGTATCAAACGGTTAGTCATATTTTTTTTTCATGGAGGAGACAAAACCAACCGCAATTAGAGTCACCCTAAGAGGAGAGAACTATCTCCTATGGTCAAGATCGACAAAATCCAACTTGTACGGACGCGGCTTGTGGAATCAAGTTGAACAAGCAAAAGGAAAAGAGCTTCAAGAAGGAGATGAAGAAGCTTGGGAAAAGTGGCTGCAAAAAGATCAAATGGTGCTCAGCATAATCCACAGCTCCTTGAGTGATTCAATATTTGAATCTTACTCATATTGCGAGACAGCTCAAGAACTTTGGGAAACTCTAAAGAAGGTGTATGGAGACATCACCAATCTTTCAAGAATATTCGAAGTGAAGAAAGATCTCAGCAACCTCACTCAAGAAGATCAAGATTTTACCAAACACATTGGTAAATATAGATCATTACTTGCTGAATTGGATATGCTGAGGCCAAGCACAAAAGACCTCAAAATTATAGAGGAAAGAAAAGAGCAAGATCGAGTATTTGGACTTCTCCAATCTCTGCATCCGAAATGTAATGACCTTATAAAGTACATTTTAAGGGAGGAGAAACTACCAAGCCTTGAGAATGTCTGCTCTCAAATCCAAAAGGAGCAAGGCTCCTTAGATCTCTTCAGCAAAGGAGAGTTGCCAACGGCAAACAAAGGTTTTTACAAACCTCCATTCAGTTCCAACAAGAAAGGAACAAGAAAGGAATGTGAACATTGCAAGAACATTGGAAAATTCAACCAAGGGAGAGGACACACCAAGGAGGAGTGCTTTATCCTTCATCCTCATCTCAGAGCCAACTTCAGAGCAAGGCAACAAGCAAATGAAGCAAACGCTTCAAATTATGCTCCAGCCACTCAACCAACTACAGCACTCGGTATGAACCCAAGTGCTCCAAACGGCCATTCTAATCAAGCCTCTACTTCAGAGAACAATGGCATGATCACCATGAGCAGAGCAGACTTACAGGCAATGATCAAGACCATGCAAATTTGCAAGGAGTCTGGTATCACCTTTCTAGCCTCTAACTATTCAAAAACACTTTTAGTAGATTGATGTGATCCTCCCAAGGATTCGACACTTTCGAGTTGTGGAAATGGATAGATGGATAGATGATGGATCGAATGGTCACACAAGAGTTGCGGAAGGCTCTTGATATACCTCAATGTCTCCTAGGATATGACACACCTAGACAAGACAAGGTTTGATTGTTGGATATTAAACACCAAGCAATCGAAAGTCCTAAAAGAACAAAAGAGATTCACTCTAAAATATGTTGAAAAGAAAGTTGATTGATTATTTGTGATAGTCTAGGCGTGCTTATATAGCACAAGAAAGGGTAGAAAATATCTAAGCAATATTAATTGCTGAAAATAAAGAAAAACTTAAAATAAAAGAAAATAAAATATCTCTTGTACTTCTTGTACTTCTTGTACTTCATCTCCACGAAATGGATCTTCATTTTTGGGCCAAGAGACATTTTGTGGGCTTTGGATAAGTTCTCTTATGGACTTGGTGAACAAGTGATCCAATTTGCCTCATTAAAACCTTCCTTTGGAAAAACCCATTGGGAAAAACCCAAAGGTTAGGAAAAAGAGTACAAATGGATCACCCTCTTTGTTAATCCATTTGAGAAGGTGTTACCATCAGCATATTCTGATATCCAATGTACTTTGTGAAATCCTTAGATGCTTGATGATTGTGCACTTGAGTGAGAAGTCCATGAATTGAATTCTGAAGTGCCTTGGCTCTTGCTCTTGTCATAGGTCCACTTGGTACAACCAATAAATCTTCAACTCCATGTATGCTCTCCTCAGGTTCATGCTGCATTTGATTGTTCTCCATGATCACATCATACCCCTCTTCTTGAAAAGGATTTGACCTCAAATCGTGCTCATCTGCAACAAAGGGAATTAAGTCAGCAACATTAAAACTGGAACTCACTTTGTACTTACCTTGTAGATCAAGTTGGTAAGCGTTGTCATTGATCCTCTTTGTGACTCGGAATGGACCATCAATTCTTGGTTTCAGTTTGGACTTCCTTTCAGCCGGAAATCTTTCTTTCCTTAAATGTATCCACACTAGGTCTCCTTCCTCAAAGTTCTTCTTATGCCGGCCCTTGTTGGCATATTTTTCATACAGCTTAGTTTTCTCCTTTATGTTCTTCCGAGCTTTCTCATGGATCTGTTTAACAAGTTCAGCTATCCTTTTCCCATCTATGCTTGATCTTTCACTCAAAGGTAGAGGGGTTAGATCCAAAGGAGAAATAGGATTAAATCCATAGACAATTTCGAATGGAGAAAACTTTGTGGCTGAATGCATTGAGCGATTATATGCAAATTCAACATGCGGCAAACAATCTTCCCAAGTTTTCAAGTTCTTTTTAATCGATGCACGTAAAAGAGTAGACAAAGTTCTATTCACAACTTCAGTTTGCCCATCAGATTGAGGATGACAAGTAGTTGAATATAATAACTTAGTTCCTAGCTTAGACCAAAGTGTTTTCCAAAAGTAGCTCAAGAACTTAGTATCCCTATCACTAACAATAGTTCTGGGCATGCCATGAATTCTAACTATCTCTTTAAAGAACAAGTTAGCTACATGAGAAGCATCATCAGTTTTATGACAAGCAATGAAATGTGCCATTTTAGAAAACCTATCAACAACAACAAAGATGGAGTCTTTTCCAGTCCTAGTTCTAGGTAATCCAAGCACAAAATCCATAGATATGTCATTCCAAGGCTGAGTAGGGATTGATAAAGGGGTGTACCTTTGATTTGGCTTGTTTGCAAGTGACACATCTTCCGCAGACTCTCTCCACATCTCTCTTCATATGCGGCCAATAGAAATGCTCTTGCAGTACTTTGAGAGTCTTAGCAATTCCAAAATGTCCCATTAAGCCTCCTCCATGCGCTTCCCTAACTAGCAAATCTCTCACAGAGCAATTAGGCACACACAAACGATTTTCATAGAATAAGAATCCTTCATGCCTAAAATACTTCCCAAAAGCAAATTTAACACAAGACTTGTAAATTTCTTGAAATTCAGAATCAATCTCGTATAACCCTTTTAGTTGCTCAAAACCTAACAACTTAGCATCCAAAGTAGTAATCAAAACATACCTCCGAGATAAGGCATCGGCAACAATGTTTTTTTTACCTTTTTTGTACTTGATTACATACGGAAATGTTTCAATGAACTCTATCCACCTAGCATGCCGTTTGTTAAGCTTTTGCTGACCTTTCAAATGCTTTAAGGAATCATGATCAGTATGGATAACGAACTCCTTTGGCCATAGGTAGTGCTGCCATGTTTGCAAAGCCCGGACCAAGGCATACAACTCTTTGTCGTAGGTCGGATAGTTCAAAGTGGCTCCTCCAAGCTTCTCACTGAAAAAGGCAATGGGCTTCTTCTCTTGCATCAAAACCGCACCAATACCTACACCAGATGCATCACATTTAATTTCAAAAGTTTTCATAAAATCTGGTAAAGACAAAAGGGGTGCATTGGTAAGTTTCTCCTTCATGGTTTGGAATGCTTTTTCTTGTGCTTCTTCCCATTTGAATCCCACACTCTTCTTGATCACTTCAGTAAGTGGAGCAGCTATGGTGCTAAAATCTTTCACAAATCTCCTATAGAATCCAGCAAGTCCATGGAAACTCCTCACTTCACACAAAGATTAGGACTTGGCCATTCACGGATAGCTCTCACTTTTTCTTCATCAACCTGTATACCCTGTGCACTCACAACAAAACCTAGAAACACAAGATTATCCGTGCAAAAGGTACACTTCTTTAGGTTAGCAAACAACTTTTCTTTCCTTAGAACTTCTAAAACAGATTTCAGATGCTCAATATGATCCTCTAAGTTTTTGCTATAAACCAGAATGTCATCAAAGTAGACAACAACAAAAACTCCAATGAAAGCTCTTAAGACATGGTTCATTAATCTCATAAAAGTGCTGGGTGCATTAGTTAATCCAAAAGGCATTACTAACCACTCATATAATCCATGTTTTGTTTTAAAAGCTGTTTTCCACTCATCACCCTCTTTCATGCGAATTTGGTGATATCCACTTTTAAGATCAATTTTAGAAAACACACTAGAGCCATAGAGTTCATCTAGCATATCGTCTAAACGAGGAATAGGATGGCGATACTTAACTGTTATGTTGTTGATGGCTTGACAATCAATACACATCCTCCATGTTCCATCCTTCTTTGGTACAAGTAGAACCGGCACAGCACAAGGGCTCATGCTCTCTCGGATGTATCCCTTGTCCATGACTTCGCTCACTTGTTTTTGCAACTCCTTGGTCTCAACCGGGTTTGTTCTATAAGCTGGCCTGTTGGGAAGTGAAGCTCCAGGCACGAAATCTATTTGGTGCTCAATCCCACGGATAGGTGGTAATCCTTTGGGGTTTTCCTCCGGAAAGATGTCTTCAAATTCCTGCAAAAGAGAAGTAACCTTACTTCCGCAATTCCGGTGAGAGATTAGTATGATTCATAAGTGCTTCTTTGTAAACAAATAGAAGAATGGGTTGTTTAGAGAAAAGAGCTCTCTTAACCACATTAGATCTCACAAAGAAGTTAGAATGCCTCACGGGTTTACTCTCACAGACCTTTTTCTTGGTTTTTCTCAAACTCTCTTTTTCTTTTTGTGGTGAAGTGTTTAGGGGGTCACTCACAGTTGTTTTTTCCTTGTTGTTTCAGCTGGATCTGGTCTTGGTAAACTTCGTGTGGTGCTAGAGGAGCAAGGACTGTTTTCCGGCCTTTGTACTCAAAAGAATACCTATTGGTGAAACCATCATGCAAAACCCTTCTATCAAACTGCCATGGTCTTCCAAGTAAGATGTTGCCGGCCTCCATAGGTTATGGGAACCAAAATTTCGTCCTCATATTTGCCTATGGTTATGGGAACCAATACTTGGCTGTTCACCGCCATCTCACCAGCATCATTCAGCCATTGAAGCTTATAAGGCTTCGGATGCTCAATGACTTTCAACCCTAACTTCCTCACCATTGTTTCACTAGCTACGTTGGTGCAGCTTCCTCCATCAATTATAAGGCTGCAAACCTTTCCTTCAACAATGCATCTAGTATGAAACAAATTTTCTCTTTGATCGTGTTCATTTACCTTAGTTTGAATACTCAATGATCTCCGTAACCAAAAAGCTCTCCAACGGCTGGTAACTCCACTTGCTCTTCTTCTTCCGAGGCTGAATCATTCTCCTCCTCTTCCTCAGTTTCAATCTCCCCATTCTCCAAGAGAATCATAATCTTCTTGTTAATACATTCATTGGCGTAGTGCCCCTCCCTTGACACTTAAAACATCGAACTTCTCTAGTTTTAAAAGGGGCTGCCTCGGTTTTACCTTTTGGGGTCTGGATTGGTGGTGAATGGTCTTGACTCGGTCTTTGGTTTAGCAATAGTTTTGTCCTATTTATGATAAGTGGCCCTAGCATGAGATGCTCCAGCCCCATATGACGCTTTTAGAGCTACCCCTCCTCTTGATTTGTTGTTCTACTAGAACAGCCTTATGTAGCATTTCCTCCAAATCTTTGTATGTTTGTAGCTCCATTCGGTCTTGGATGTCACGGACAAACCACTAAGGAACCTTGCCATTGTTGCTTCAGAATCTTCTTCTATGTCGGGTTTTGATCATAAGAGACTCCATTTCTTGGAAATATTCATCCACACTTTTACTCTCTTGGCTTAATCTCCTAAGCCTTTGATGCAACTCCCGGTGGTAATGACTCGGAACAAACCTCTTTCTCATCAGATTTTTCATCTCCTCCCAAGTCTCCACACGTGGTTCACGGTTACGTTTCCTACTAGTCACAATTTGATCCCACCAGTTGATGGCATAATCATAGAAGTTGTGTGCGGCAAGTTGGACCTTCTTGTATTCCGAATATGTTTGGCAATCAAACACCAGCTCTATCTTCTTCTCCCACTCTAGGTAAGCATCTGGATCACTCTTCCCATAGAATGGTGGTATTTTCAACTTCAGCCCATTGATATTGTCTTCATTTCGGCCTCTTGCTTCGCGGATCACGCTCTAGTTCTTCGATGAGTCCTATTAGAGATTAGGCTTCCTCCACTGTAATAATCAGCTTCCTCCACGTCCCTTTCTTGCCTAAGTTGCTCTCTTCTTCTCCTAACAACAGTTGCCCGCTGTACCAATGGTGGTGGGACTTCAGATTGCCCTTGGACGGGTTCTTGGATTTTATCAATCCTCTCATGAACTGCACCTAGTTCTGTCCTCAAGCATGCGCCTCTATTTCGCCCATGATAGCTTGCAGTTCTAGATTAGGAATTCTAGAAGCACGCCTCCCTTGTTGGCATTATCAGAATTATCTCCTTCACTCGCCATTTATTTTTCCCTGCAAAACAGAATGGTTAGTAATAAAAGCTCACAAGATGTTTCTTCCTCAAGTATTTCTCTCAAGTGTTTCTCTCAAGTGTTTCACTCAGCTCTCATCAATGATCTCACTAGTAGCAAAATCTCAACAGTTCTTATCAAACTAATCAATCTAACTTGGTGGAAAACCAACAAACAGACAGAAAGAATGATTTTAGATAGAAAGACAAGATTTTTTCGGAAAAATGAGAGATTTAAAAGACTAAACTTCTGGAAATTGATATAGAACGATAATGATCAAGGATATTTTTGACTGCAGATCGGGCTAGATCTCTTAGGATAGAAGAACAGAAAGGTAGAAAAGAGTTTTAAGAACGGTGGGAAGGTGAGAAGATGATAGAAAATGGATACAAACTCGAAAATGTGCTCTGATACCAAATGATGTGATCCTCCCAAGGATTCGACACTTTCGAGTTGTGGAAATGGATAGATGGATAGATGATGGATCGAATGGTCACACAAGAGTTGTGGAAGGCTCTTGATATACCTCAATGTCTCCTAGGATATGACACACCTAGACAAGACAAGGTTTGATTGTTGGATATTACACACCAAGCAATCGAAAGTTCTAAAAGAACAAAAGAGATTCACTCTAAAAATGTTGAAAAGAAAGTTGAATGATTATTTGTGAAGGTCTAGGCGTGCTTATATAGCACAAGAAAGTAGAAAATATCTAAACACACTTAAATGCTGAAAATAAACTAAGGGTTTATTTGGAAGACCATGGCAGTTTGATAGAAGGGTTTTGCATGATGGTTTCACCAATAGGTATTCTTTTGAGTACAAAGGCCGGAAAACAGTCCTTGCTCCTCTAGCACCACACGAAGTTTACCAAGACCAGATCCAGCTGAAACAACAAGGAAAAACAACTGTGAGTGACCCTCTAAACACTTCACCACAAAAAGAAAAAGAGAGTTTGAGAAAAACCAAGAAAAAGGCCTGTGAGAGTAAACCCGTGCGGCCTTCTACCTTCTTTGTGCGATCTAATGTGGTTAAGAGAGCTCTTTTCTCTAAACAACCCATTCTTCTATTTGTTTACAAAGAAGCACTTAGGAATCATACTAATCTCTCACCAGAATTGCGAGTAAGGTTACTTCTCCTTTGCAGGAATTTGAAGACATCTTTCCGGAGGAAAACCCCAAAGGATTACCACTTATCCGTGGGATTGAGCACCAAATAGATTTCGCGTTCGGAGCTTCACTTCCCAACAGGCCAGCTTATAGAACAAACCCGGTTGAGACCAAGGAGTTGCAAAAACAAGTGAGCAACTCATGGACAAGGGTTACATCCGAGAGAGCATGAGCCCTTGTGCTGTGCGGTTCTACTTGTACCAAAGAAGGATGGAACATGGAGGATGTGTATTGATTGTCGAGCCATCAACAACATAACAGTTAAGTATCGCCATCCTATTCCTCGTTTAGACGATATGCTAGATGAACTCTATGGCTCTAGTGTGTTTTCTAAAATTGATCTTAAAAGTGGATATCACCAAATTCGCATGAAAGAGGGTGATGAGTGGAAAACAGCTTTTAAAACAAAACATGGATTATATGAGTGGTTAGTAATGCCTTTTGGATTAACTAATGCACCCAGCACTTTTATGAGATTAATGAACCATGTCTTAAGAGCTTTCATTGGAGTTTTTGTTGTTGTCTACTTTGATGACATTCTGGTTTATAGCAAAAACTTAGAGGATCATGTTGAGCATTTAAAATCTGTTTTAAAAGTTCTAAGGAAAGAAAAGTTGTTTGCTAACCTAAAGAAGTGTACCTTTTGCACGGATAATCTTGTGTTTCTAGGTTTTGTTGTGAGTGCCTTTTGGATTAACTAATGCACCCAGCACTTTCATGAGATTAATGAACCATGTTTTAAGAGCTTTCATTGGAATTTTTGTTGTTGTCTACTTTGATGACATTCTGGTTCATAGCAAAAACTTAGACGATCATGTTGAGCATTTAAAATCTGTTTTAAAAGTTCTAAGGAAAGAAAAGTTGTTTGCTAACCTAAAGAAGTGTACCTTTTGCACGGATAATCTTGTGTTTCTAGGATTTGTTGTGAGTGCACAGGGTATACAGGTTGATGAAGAAAAAGTGAGAGCTATCCGTGAATGGCCAAGTCCTAGTACTGTGAGCGAAGTGAGGAGTTTCCATAGACTTGCTGGATTCTATAGGAGATTTGTGAAAGATTTTAGCACCATAGCTGCTCCACTTACTGAAGTGATCAAGAAAAGTGTGGGATTCAAATGGGAAGAAGCACAAGAAAAAGCATTCCAAACCTTGAAGGAGAAACTTACCAATGCACCCCTTTTGTCTTTACCAGATTTTATGAAAACTTTTGAAATTGAATGTGATGCATCTGGTGTAGGTATTGGTGCGGTTTTGATGGAAGAGAAGAAGCCAATTGCCTTTTTCAGTGAGAAGCTTGGAGGAGCCACTTTGAACTATCCAACCTATGACAAGGAGTTGTATGCCTTGATCCGGGCTTTGCAAACATGGCAGCACTACCTATGGCCAAAGAAGTTCGTCATCCATACTGATCATGAGTCCTTAAAGCATTTGAAAGGTCCGCAAAAGCTTCACAAACGGCATGCTAGGTGGATAGAGTTCATTGAAACATTTCCGTATGTAATCAAGTACAAAAAAGGTAAAGAAAATATTGTTGCCGATGCCTTATCTCGGAGGTATGTTTTGATTACTACTTTGGATGCTAAGTTGTTAGGTTTTGAGCAACTAAAGGATTTATACGAGACTGATTCTGAATTTCAAGAAATTTACAAGTCTTGTGTTAAATTTGCTTTTGGAAAGTATTTTAGGCATGAAGGATTCTTATTTTTTGAAAATCGTTTGTGTGTGCCTAATTGCTCTATGAGAGATTTGCTAGTTAGGGAAGCACATGGAGGAGGCTTAATGGGACATTTTGGAATTGCTAAGACTCTCAAAGTACTGCAAGAGCATTTCTATTGGCGATATGAAGAGAGATGTGGAGAGATCTGCGGGAAGATGTGTCACTTGCAAACAAGCCAAATCAAAGGTACAGTCTCAAGGTTTGTACACGCCTTTACCAATCCCTACTCAGCCCTGGAATGACCTATCTATGGATTTTGTGCTTGGATTGCCTAGAACTAGGACTGGAAAAGACTCCATCTTTGTTGTTGTTGATAGGTTTTCTAAGATGGCACATTTCATTGCTTGTCATAAAACTGATGATGCTTCTCATGTAGCTAACTTGTTCTTTAAAGAGATAGTTAGGATTCATGGCATGCCCAGAACTATTGTTAGTGATAGGGACACTAAGTTCTTGAGCTACTTTTGGAAAACACTTTGGTCTAAGCTAGGAACTAAGTTGTTATTTTCAACTACTTGTCATCCTCAATCTGATGGGCAAACTGAAGTTGTGAACAGAACTTTGTCTACTCTTTTACGTGCCTTGATCAAAAAGAACTTGAAAACTTGGGAAGATTGTTTGCCGCATGTTGAATCTGCATATAATCGCTCAATGCATTCAACTACAAAGTTTTCTCCATTCGAAATTGTCTATGGATTTAATCCTATTTCTCCTTTGGATCTAACCCCTTTACCTTTTAGTGAAAGAGCAAGCATAGATGGGAAAAGGAAAGCTGAACTTGTTAAACAGATCCATGAGAAAGCTCGGAAGAACATAGAGGAGAAAACCAAACAATATGAAAAATATGCCAACAAGGGCCGGCATAAGAAGATCTTTGAAGAAGGAGACCTAGTGTGGATACATTTGAGGAAAGAAAGATTTCCAGCTGAAAGGAAGTCCAAACTGAAACCAAGAATTGATGGACCATTCCGAGTCACAAAGAGGATCAGTGACAATGCTTACCAACTTGATCTACAAGGTAAGTACAAAGTGAGTTCTAGTTTTAATGTTGCTGACTTAATTCCCTTTGTTGCAGATGAACACGATTTGAGGTCAAATCCTTTTCAAGAAGAGGGGGATGATGTGATCATGGAGAACAATCAAATGCAGCATGAACCTGAGGAGAGCATACATGGAGTTGAGGATTTATTGGTTATACCAAGTGGACCTATGACAAGAGCAAAAGCCAAGGCACTTCAGAATTCAATCAATGGACTTCTCACTCAAGGCAATCATCAAGCATCTAAGGATTTCACAAAGTACATTGGATATCAGAATATGCTGATGGCAACACCTTCTCAAATGGATTAACAAAGAGGGTGATCCATTTGTACTCTTTTTCCTAACCTTTGGGTTTTTCCCAATGGGTTTTTCCAAAGGAAGGTTTTAATGAGGCAAATTGGATCACTTATTCATCAAGTCCATGAGAGAACCTATCCAAAGCGCACAAAAGTTCTCTTGGCCCAAATAAAGACTTAATTTCGTGGAAGCTGAAGAAGGAAGAGATATTTTCAAGCATTTTTAGTATTTTTAGTAATTTTAGTTTATTTTCAGCATTTAAGTGTGTTTAGATATTTTCTACTTTCTTGTGCTATATAAGCACGCCTAGACCTTCACAAATAATCAATCAACTTTCTTTTCAACATATTTTAGAGTGAATCTCTTTAGTTCTTTTAGAACTTTCGATTGCTTGGTGAGTAATATCCAACAATCATTCTGATTCGTCTCGGTGTGTCATATCCGGGGAATCAAACCTTGTCTTGTCTAGGTGTGTCATATCCTAGGAGGCATTGAGGTGTATCAAGAGCCTTCCGCAACTCTTGTGTGACTATCCGATCCATCATCTATCCATCTATCCATTTCCACAACTCGAAAGTGTCGAATCCTTGGGAGGATCGCATCAGAAGAAGAGGCACCAGCACCAACCTTGCGAAGAAGCACACGCCAAAGATTTGGTCCAGACCATTGGAAACAAACTAGGGTCTATTATAACCATCAAGTTGTGGCTCACCCTATCCAAGCTCAGTGTTCTCTTGCCCTCTTGCCATCAGATCATCAAGCATTCCTTGGAAAGATAGAGCAGCATTACATTCCAAAAACCTATGAAGAAGCAAAAGAAATCAAGGTCTGGATGGATGCTATAGATGCTGAGATAGAAGCAATGGTTAGAAATCACACTTGGGATGTAAGTGATCTACCTTCGGAAAAAGAAGTCGTGACATCTAAATGGGTATTCACCATCAAGTATCACAGCAATGGAGAAATCGAAAGGTAATAAAGCTCCGAATGGTTGCAAGAGGATTTACTCAAACTTATGGAGAAGACTATACGGACACCTTTGCACCAGTGGCTAAGCTCCATACAGTTCGAGTGATTTTATCATTGGCAACCAATCTATCTTGGGAATTATGGCAAATGGATGTCAAAAACGCATTCCTCCAAGGAGAGCTTGAAGAAGAAGTGTACATGAAGCCTCCACCAGGTCTTGAAAGTTTAATTCCTCATGGCAAAGTTTTCAAACTTAGAAAAGCAATTTATGGCTTGAAGCAATCTCCAAGAGCCTGGTACCACAAGCTAAGCTTTACACTAACAGCCAAAGGATTTAAAAGATCAGAGGCTGATCACACCTTGTTTACTTCTCAAAGTGCTCAAGGAATCAGTGTAGTCTTGGTATATGTAGATGACTTGATCATTTCCGGCAATGATCAAGCAGGTATTCAAGAAACCAAACTTTTCCTTAAATCTGTATTTGATATAAAAGATCTAGGTGAACTTAAATATTTTCTAGGTATAGAGATATGCCGTTCTCCGGAAGGCTTGTTTCTATCCCAAAGAAAATATTCACTCGATTTGCTTACAGAGACAGAAAAATTAGGTTCTAAACCGGCCAAGACACCTCTGGAAGATGGCTACAAGGTCAGGGAGAAGGGGGAGAAAGGACAAGATGCACTTGACAAACCATTTGAAGATCCAGTTCAATACCGGCTTGTAGGTAAGTTAATTTACTTAACCATAACAAGGCCCGACCTATGCTTTTGTGAATCGGTGAGCCAACATATGAAAGAGCCCTTGGTGCATCAACTGGAATATGGTGGAAAGAATTCTGAGATACATCAAAGGATCACTGGGGGAAGGTGTTTTGATGGGAAAGAATAATAGTACTTTGAAGTTGTTGGCTATTGTGATGCGGATTATGCTGGAGATACGATGGATAGAAAATCCACAACTGGCTATTGCACATTTATTGGAGGGAACTTAGTAACCTGGAAATCCAAGAAGCAAAAGGTCGTCTCATGCTCAAGCGCTGAAAGTGAGTATAGAGCAATGAAGAAGCTCACAAATGAGCTAGTATGGCTAAAGGCGCTTCTAAAGGATCTGGGAATTGAGAGCACAAGTCCCATTACCATGCATTGTGACAATCAAGCAGCAATTCACATTGCTACAAACTCAGTCTTCCATGAACGAACCAAGCACATAGAAGTGGATTGTCACAAAGTTAGAGAGAAGATAATTGAAGGAGTAATCCTCCCATGCTACACAAGAAGCGAAGATCAGCTCGCTGACATATTTACCAAATCTACAAGTCTCAAGATTTGCAACCACATTCACAGCAAGCTTGGACTAATAGATCTCACTCATCCTTGATCATGCCTCTCTATTTCCATAGACACTACACTCTTTTCCTCACAAGGAGTTTTTCCCACAGGGTTTGTACTTGTGAGGTTTTTAATGAGGTAGTTGTGAGGATTTGTTTCTGGAAAATCAAACTTAGTCTCCACACTCAGTCCGGCTAAGTTTGAGGGGGAGTATTAATCAAGCAACAAATACCAAACAAGGAATAAAAGAAGAGAGGCCCAAGAAGAGAAACCCAGAACTGACGCCCAAATTGTTTTCGTCTCCAACAGCTCTATTTTGAACTCCAACGGCTCTATTACTATTCCCAACGGATAGATTAGACTCTGAACTATAGATTATAGAAGATTTATGCGGATTAAATAGAGAATTAGAGAAGAGATTCAATGAGAAAACAAGAAAATAAGAGGCAGCTCTCCCTCAGCCATAAGAGGCACAAAAATTAGGTTAAATTACATGAAAAGGGGGTTTCCTCCTTTTATAGTAGAAGGAGGAAGCCCTAAATGAAAAAGACCCACGGGATGAATAGTAATCACGGGTATCGGGATGAATAGTACCCGAGATGAATAGTATCCGAAATTCTGTACGGAATATCTTTTTCAATACTCTGGGGATGAATAGTAATCTTGGGTCTTGGGATGAATAGTACCCGGGATGAATAGTACCCGACGATCTTCACGGAAT